>AYLM01001049.1:0-13455 GCA_001625345.1 Cairneyella variabilis | reverse complement strand
ATCACATGATATAGTGGGGAGTCTGGGCAAGGTTCTGAACCCGTGCCCTGACAGATCGAAGCCGTTTATAGAGAAGGCTATATTAATTATTAAGGTTATAGAATTAGAAGTAAAAAGAGAATTAGAATTAAGCGAAAGGCTAAAATCGAAGGCGAGAAGCCATTAAGGTTAGAAGGGCTAGATTCGGTAGTGAAGCGTGCGACCGTGCTTCTAACATAAAGGCCGGAATAAGAGCAACAGCTGAAATTGGCCTTAGATTAAAGTGTAAAAATGGCTCTAAAAGACGCCTAGAATTAAGCTAAAATCTGATTAAAATAGCTTTAAGCCAAAACTGAACCAATACGCCTAATTAGCTAAATCAAAATTAGACACCCTATTTTAGATAAAGATAAAGCATAGTTAATCACGTGACTCGAACCAGTTTCTCCCAAACACCTCCATTCTAATATAAACAACTTCTTAAGGTTACGCAACTAAACTATCAATATATCGGGCTCTAAAGCCGTTGTTGGATAGCCTGGATTTAAGGGTATCTTTCTATACCAATTAATTGCTATACTCCAATGGAAACGTTAACTGTTTCGATTCAGTTAGTAAAACATCTTCAAGCTTATGACCCAGCTCTCAACCCATACGTCAAGGCACCTTAATCTAGGACATGCGAAACTTAAACTAGTATCTCTCTACCGAATAGCAGATTAAGTTGATAAAGGCGTTATAGCGATAAAGAATACGATAACGAGATAAACATAATTAATAATCATTCTGCCTTTATAAATAGAGCGGCCATATATGCCCAAAACGTCTTTTAAAAACGTCTTCTATAGTGCGCCGGGCCTCTACCGACTCCATCCTCCATTTAGCATACTCCTCCAGTCCTTTATAAAGATAGAGAATCAATTTAATGGACTTAATCGTCGTTCGCAGCGCGACTTAAAAGAACTAGCTGAGCCCACATACTATACACACATATATCCACACATTACTCTCTACGACACAGCTTAAGCACAGCGACTAGCTATATACACACCGCAAAATGATAGGAGGTAGGAAGCAGGAGGCAAGAGTTCTTAAAGGAGATTGTAGAAGATGGGCCAATAGCATGAACTTAATGCTAGGTCGCGATCTGAAACACATAGCAATCCGCTAGCGATATTATACCATAAGAACAACGGAGGTAAACGTGGGCTTTAAACATATCTAGCATACTTAACATCTAACAAACTGGGAGGAGAAGGTGATATATGAGTTTCAAAGGGAAGGAGGTATTTCTAATCTAACCCTTCATCTCTACTTCTATAACCTCGTTAATAAACATATAGTCCTCGCTCTCAACTAAATACCTTAAAGGAAAGGTTGTGTTAAAGCTATAGTGGTCATCCCCACTAACTCTATCAGATCACGCCAAAAGTCTATAAAGGCGGCGAGTACCTACTCATCTCTCTAACTAAGAAGAAACTCTATTCCATTCAACTCCAACTGCACAATAACTGAGAGTTAATATATGGAAATATGGGTTATTATTCCAACCTGCCGCTCTATTATACCTTATGCGATAAGGAGGAATTATATAAGTCCGGTCCTTTATACGCACATCTGAAGGAAGTTCGAGTTAGCTAATCGATATCGGTCAATAGGAAGTTTTATAAGGGTGAGATTTGCTTGAATATTGGACTATTCTATATGATAAATTCATAGATTGGGAAGGTTTGTGGCATCTTTAAAGAAGTATCTGCCCCAGTCTCTGCACCCTATCTCTGCACCCTGTCTCTACACCCTATCTCTGCTCCCTATCTCTGCTCCCAGTCTCTGCCCCCAGCATAGACTATCCATTAAATGAGAGCCTCTATATTAAGTAGAAATAAAAACTAATGGAATGCTGATTAGTAAACAGGTTCAACCTTCTTAGCGTCGGACGTCGATAGGACTGCGCCTAAGGTTCGAATCATGCGTGATTTCTATTAAGGTGAAAGTTCTTTAGTTTAATACTCTACCTCTCTACCGCTCTTATGAACTCTTAGCCCTAATCGCCGCGTCGTACTATGGCGTCTTCTCCATAACAAGGCACTCCTTTAACCACCGTCACTAATCATATGGGTCGTCCTATATAGGTCATCCTCTGGCTTAAGTCCCTCGCAGAATCGATGGCCGTCTAACGTCGAGATGATCCTCTAGCTTAAAGCCCTCATAAATTTAAGGTCATTCAACGTCGAGGTTAACCTCCTAGATCATCCTCCAGCCAGATGGCCTTCTGGCCCAAAGGTATATAAACCCCTCCCATGCCTGTTCCCCAACGAATCTCACTTTATTAGTTTCATCTACTAATTACCTTTTATTAGATAGCACCCTCTGAATTGCAATTTAGTACGTACTACGACTTAACTTTTAATTATTCGAACAATGACTTAATATACAATAGCTCTACCATCCATTAGTTCAAATATTCCTATAATGAACACACAATAAAGCCAGTTAGCGTAGAACGTAGACTGCTACATTCCGGTCAGCAATTCGGACACAGCTATAATACAGGCACAATCGACGTAGTCAACTGAGACCACCTAAAGGGGCATATATATAGAGGATTTTATTAGATTAGACGACATAGCCGCAATCTGGAATCTATCTTATACTAGTGGTCCCTTTACTCAACCATAAGAGGGTATTAATTCATCTGCTAATAGCCGTAAATCGTAAAGCATAGATCCCACTCTTAACATCTTTCACTCTTTAAAAAGCGTATTAGAAAACCAAATATCTACAATCGCCGACACGTCTATTGAGAATTCCTCTTATGCCGAAAATATTGTCGACAATCAATGGTAGCAGACAATACCAAGCTTCCCCGAAACTTTCGATTCACTTTCATCTCTTCATACTGCTTCAACGTCTCTTCTTCCGGGCATCCTCCATACAAAATTGACGTCGCCCTCAGGTGGAGGAGTATGGTTGGGTAAGAAGCTCCACCGCATGCACACTGGAGGTATCTTGCTGTTGCCTCATGCCTACTGGTCCGGGAGATGGACTACTTCCGGTTGCACGCATTAAGATATACCGTTCTGACTCGGCTGCAGCCACTGCGTGTTCGCACTCGAAAGTTATTTGCCAGAGCTTGCAATTCAGGCGTCGAATTAGAGGATCTTGGCGGAAATCTGCGACTTAGGGTCACCGTTCGTTGCGTCTCCATCGGGGATATCGTGATACTCCTTTGAGCACTTGTTGTCGAAGATCGATCGGTTTCACTGGACGCTCGGCGTGGATGCCGGAGTTGACTACAGGCTTAGCTCGAGTCACTTGCGCAGTAGAGATCATGCAAGATAGAACTTCTTGAGCTCGAGTATCGTTGGCGAAGCCAGGAATATTGCACCCTCAACTCATGAGCCTAATACTGCGGGAATGTCGTGGACATTTGAGCAAAGGCTGAATGAATGCTATCATCCGCACAGGGCTCTATCATCCCACACTAGTCCAAAGACGCTGCTCCCTTGATTGGAAAGGCTGCGACAGGCTCACCTCTCATGCATGCAAGCCTCGAGTCTTGATGGCTTGATACACCGAGTAGGCAGCTTCGCTTACAAAGCTTGCGGCTTGCCTCACCACTAAAGTTGCGTAATTAGCTATTCCGAGCGCCCTAGCTATCCATGCCCTTAATAGATTCCACTTAAAAGACTCCAGCCTAACCTTTGAAAATCAGCTCCCGGACTAGCCTCGCGCAACAAGTCGATCCTACTAATATAAAATTGACGAGAATCACTCGAACAACCTACACGATGGCTGAGGTTGCGGCAACTGCTATCGGTATTGCAGGTGTCGTGGGCGTCCTCCAAAGCCTGCTCCAATGCTACAAGGACTTCCTGATAGCTCGAGACTTCGGAGACGACTTTGCAATTTTGCAACTACGAGCAGCTTTGTTGGAGAACTCCACAACGAGCTGGGCCATCGCTGTAGGACTCATCGATGAGTCAGGCGTCCAGTGTAACAAGTTCCTCGTGGCTCGACCAACGGAGAATAATGTCAAACTGGTTGAGCAAACTTTACGTCTCATCCGCAAGCAGCTGAACACTGCGAACGATGAGCTGGCAACTTACACGGACGATGAGCCAATTTCTCAAGATACTTCGAATCCCGAAATTGCATCTGCAGCGTACACTGGAGAGGAGACGAATTCTCCCGCTCTCCTCACCGACACCTTGAGCTCGAAGGACAAACACTCTTTGGTGAAGAGAGTGGGGAACAAAGTCCAGCGCATGGTTCATCGACAGCATGATGAACAACACCCAGGGACTCTCAAGCGCACAGTCTGGGCATTAGTCGACAAGGCCCGGCTTGAAGAAATCCTAAACAAAATCACGACATTGGTTGATCGACTCAATACCGACTTTGCTCCTGTCAATCAGAAGCAACAGCTTGACAAATACTGTGAAGATATTAAAGATCTGAAATTGAATGAGGAGGAGCTTAAAGAGATTGGGAAAACCGCTGGCGATCAACTGTCTCAGAAGGTCTTGAAGATGCTCGGGAATGAACAGAAGACCGGGAACAGATTCATCGGGATGAACATCACTAAGGATGGCACTGTGAATATCGGGGATCATTACGATAAGGACTGGAAAGGTGAAGGCATGACCAAGCAGCGGGGGAACAATGATGTCTATGAAAGTCTTTCTGTGACGGACACTAGTTTTGTCAATATCGGAGATAAATATGGTGGCAAAAGCCTTGGTGAGATACGACTCGAACAGCTTCAAAAAGCTAGACAGGCCAACAGTGGAGGCTCCGGTGATTGAGAGGCATTTCTATTCATGCTATTCCGGACCGAAAAAGCACTGCAAATCACATGATGTCCGTTTTCTTCAAGGCTATCTACACACGGATCGTTTACCAGTACTCATTTCTTTACTCGGATAACAGATCACTCTCCTTAAAATGCAAAATGGATCCCAATATCTTACACTTTAGCTAGTTAGGAAGCTTTTACTTCGATTAAGGCTTATGCAATGTTTCTACCTCCGAATTCTGATGCTGCTTCAGACCAATTTAGTACATGATATTTCTTGATATTTAACACTCGTCTGTTTTCTCGTCCTAGCTTAGTAATTAGTCCTTCTTGCAATAGCCTTTTCCATCTATCATATTGAGCGGCAAAATTCTAAGTCCTGTTCAGTTCCAGCTTCTGCGTCGCTTGCAAAATCGAGGCGAGCTTCACGTATTACTTCTTCCGAGGAGCCGTCGTACTATTTTGAAAATTTGCAATACATTGCTAGGTGCTGAGGAGCAAAGACAACCGTTCAATATCAACAACTTCATAAAAGGAACAAGTAGTACTAGATTAGTCTAGACATATTGACAGACATGAAAAGACAGGCTGTGAGTGTCGAAGAAGTTAGAAACGCATATGCAAAGTTTCGAATAAATGTGATGTATAGAGAAGCTCTAGTCTTTCTAGTCATGAATTCGCAAATCCTCCTTGTCTTGACAGGAAAAGCAAGGCGTTATATACGCTCTCGGCAGCATTCTGTAGCATTGTTTGGCCTTTCCCGCCCGTTTCGTCCCGACTATCAACATCGAGCTCCTGTTCTTCTAAGACTCGCACAATCGCCGTATGCCCTTTGGACACTGCGATTTGCAACGCTGTTTGTCCGTTATTATCCTTGATATTGATATCGGCGTCATGCTCCAATAGCACTTGAACAATTGCATCGCGCCCATGAAAGGCTGCCTCATGCAGTGCGGTCCGTCCGCAGCCTTCCAACAAATGGTCTCCAAATTGTAAATCCCTTCTTCCGGGCCAAACTTTTGCGTTGGGGTCCGCGCCTTTCTCTAAGAGCAACCTCGCTATGGCATCATGACCGCATATCACCGCGAAATGCAGAGCGGTCATCTCATAGTTGAAGTTCGTAACCCCGTTATAGCAGGTTGTCGCTCCTATTTGTCCATTCGTCGAGAAGTTAAAGGACCCTTCGTGCATTACCAACTCCTTGATTCGTACCATACTGCTTCCACAATCATTTTTTTCCACAGTGGCCATCTCCCCACCCAGAAGGAGATTCATTATCTCTCTATTGATTCCGTACGTGAAATTCACGGTCCCTCCATACACTACAACTTTTTCAATCTCAGCGGTTGTCAAGAAATTCACCGTGCCTCGATACACTGTAACTTCTTCAATCTGGGTCGTTGTCGAGAAGTTGGCGGACCCTCCATACAGAACGAAACTTGAAGTCTGCGTTGACGTAAAATTCGCAGTCCCACCGTATATTACCACTTCTTTGATCTGGGACCTGCCTAAGATATGGGCAGACCCTCCATATATTACCAATCGTTCAATATGCGACGTCGCAAGAGTCACCACCCCTCCATACACCACCACTTCTTGGATTTGGGCTGTTGTCGAGAAGGTAGCGGACCCTCCATATATTACCAAACTTTCGATATGTGACATTGCGAAACTGGAGGTCCCTTTATACAAGACCACCTTCTTGAAATAATAGGTGGTCGCGGAGTTGATGGACCATCTATACAGCTGTAGTGTTCCAGCGGGCGATATTCTCGTAGAAGTAGGGAACTGTCCGTACACTTGCAGCTCTTCAATCCGCGACGCCCCAAATCTGACCGACCCTCCATAGAGTACGAACTTTCCAATAAACGATGCCATGAAATTGATAATTCCTCCATGCACTGTCACGTCGCCAATTAGTGATGTCGTGACTCTGGTGGTCTCTGTACTCATGGCTGCGTCTCGAATCAGGGACATTCTCGCGGAACTGCTGGGCCCTTCGTCTACCGACTCCGGCGATTCTGCATCATAACCCCCTTCAATGTAGGGTCTCCTTCTTAAGAGCAATCGAATGGTACACGCTACCGTCTCATGATTGCTCTGAACTGCCTGCAGCACCGTGCTTCTGCTGCTGTAATCAGGGTCGACATGAGTATCTCGCGGATTGAAATCTGTTACTGCTTTCTGTATTGCAAAGTCCAGTGCTGTCCATCCAACTTTATCCTTCGCGCCAACGTTAGCCCCTTTTCCGAGCAATAACCGCGTTACCACGTCGTGTCCTTGGGAGGCTGCGGTATGTAGCGCCGTCTGTCCGTTGTTGTCTTTGGCATTTATATCGGCCCCCTTTTCTAAGAGTAGTTGTACTATAGTCTCGTGCCCTTGAAAAGCCGCTGTATGTAATGCCGTCCAACCGTTGGGATCCCCGAGATTGATATCTATCGCACGTTCCACTAATAATCGCACAATCGCCTCGTGGGACTTATAGTTGAGTGTGTGCACCCCAGCCGTTGGATCCCACTGTTCAGGCCACCAGGAAGTATCACTTTGTCCAGCTCCAACATACAGGATAAGCTGAATCATATCCTTGTAACGCCCGGCCAGCGCCGCAATCAAAACACTTTGGTCGGAATCTTCGCGAAGGTGAGTAGCAAGAGTCTCTGTGGCTAAAAGCAGCTCTAAAACCTTCTGGTACCCTTCGCACGCCGTAGCTTTGAGCATGTTGCCATACAGTGTGAACTTAATATGCGCTATCTGATCGAGCCATAGCTTCACCGAATCTGCCCATTGTGGAAGTGATTGTGGGATATCTTTGGACTCTGAATTATTATCAAGCTTGACGGGTGAACTATCCGCCGATGATGTGCTCCGATGGATAGTCTCTTCCTGTGATGTCTCCGCTGTTGTTGATGTCCTCCGTTCATTTAGCGTATATGATCTTGTGGTGTATCTCCATGCCCCGAAGGCATGCCTGTACCAGTTGTTAACAGCATATTCGAGTAGTATGTAATCCTTCGGACGACGGCGACTTGTGCCGTGCGCAGATCTGCATTTCAAACCGGACTGGCCGCAGAATTGCATGTAGGATAGACAGCATTTTGCCACAAATGTTTGAGAGTCCTCCCTTTTCTTGAATATACCTTCTTCTGTCGTCTCTGAGAGCAGATAATCCTTGACGGTTTGGTGCGCAAACTGCACCAAGTTATCCTTCGATATGATAACAAAACTGGAGAGGGTTAGAGATACATAACTTCCGTTCTCTGCACCACTTTCGGGGTTAAATGAGGCACCTTGAAGGTCTGCCATAGTGACTTCTGTCAGCTCCTCGAGGCTCAACGGGCGTTCGGAGTAAAGCAGCCATCGGAGGAGCATCGATGCCCTTTCCATTTGCCCTTGGCTTTTTATGTCCTTGAATATCCGGTCATATACTTCTGGCAGCTCTGGAGGCAGATCATTTAATGCTGATTCAAGCTCGTCCCAAGTCCCTTTTCTCCACAGCAAGTCAAGAAGGCAGGCCGCTAAACGAAACCTAGGCGACACAGTGAGAAATTGAGTGATTTAAATTTAAAGATACACTTACATCCCATTTGCCCTTCCTTTAACGGAATCTACAATTAGTCCCTTTCTTTCTTCACCCAAAGGAAGCCAAAGTCGACCTTTGTGATCATTCCAACGCTTCAACTCGAACTCAACAAATTCTTTGATGTCCTTGTTGATCTCGTCCTTCATCAGTTGGGTCTCCAAGCTGATTTTGTGGTGACAGAGGCCGTTCTTGGTACCATTCTGAACTATGTCGCCCAGCTCCTTGTCCACGAGGCTTGCTAGTCCGCCGTCTCGACTCGTTACCAAGATATGAAGATTAGACGTCTTGATTTTGGTGAGCCAGAGAATAAATTTCACTAGCTTTTCGACCTCTGACTCCTCTCCACTTCGTAAAGATGCGTCACATTCATCTAGAGCATCGATGATTATGTACGTATGTCCGTCTCTTCCAATCAAATCTTCCAACCCCCCGAACAACTGGTCATCCGAGAACTCCTGTGAAAGACACTTGTTATACAGCTCCTCTACCTTAGGAGGGAACTCTCCTTCGGTTGGGCAGAGCTGCAACAAGAGGGACCGGAGCAACCTAGATACGTTTCGTTTTTCGTCCTCTCTGGCGTTGAAGTAATAGCCTGCTGTATAATTACTTTCTGTCGAGGAACCTCGCAGGTGGTCGATAATGGTTGAGCTTATTGAGTCAGCCTCCATATTTCTGTGTCACTCAATCTTATCGATCATACCTCAGGATGGTCTTCCCGCATCCTGCAATACCGTGTAGCCAAATGAAGCTATTCGGTTTGCTCAACCAGGACTCGAACTTTTCAGAGCGAAGCAACCACTCGCCAGTCTTACCAACCTGTTTTTGTCTTGCCTGGCGGTGATCCCAATGCAACTCAAGACTCTTATTGGACTGCCAGTTAGGAAATAAAAAGTTGAGTAGTCCGACACGTTTATTGTCCCCTGCAAGGTTAGCCTTGGAACAGCCGGGATAGTAGGACAAGCGTCCGGGACATAGTCGAAATCATAAGTCAATGCCACTCACCAGACTGATAGGTGTGGCCAATATTTACGAATGAGTTGTCACTTGCAGTAATCTGAAACGTATCGCCGGGCATGTCGAGATGTCTGCTCTTGCTCTTGCGATCGATCGCATCAAGACGAGCAAGCTTCCTCTCGGGTCCTAGGAATTAGAGAAGGATATTTAGTTCTCAATGATATACTCACAGAGACATGTGCTGAGGGAACTTCGCGATTGAGAGTTCTCTTGTCGCATAAAATGATGTTGGCCCTTCTGCGACGAGAGGCTGCAGACTACACCTGATTCTCAAAAAGCATCGTCACGTGTAAGGTTCCCG
The DNA here is from genome assembly GCA_001625345.1 of Cairneyella variabilis. Lineage (NCBI taxonomy): Eukaryota > Fungi > Ascomycota > Leotiomycetes > Helotiales > Cairneyella > Cairneyella variabilis. The sequence goes on along the minus strand of AYLM01001049.1, from coordinate 3,783 downwards.
CACTAGCGCACCAGCGACCGCTAATCCTGATTAGGAAGAGTAAGCGGATCCTGGCCCCGGACCAATCTAATACTTACTCCCCTATTTGCATTAGCTTTGTTTATCTTATTGTTTAATAGTATTGAGGTCATTTTTTAAACCTTTAAAATCACTTTTAATGAAAATATGCGATGTATAGCAAGGGCATGAGCTCGAGCAACTGCTCGCGGCTAGGAGCGTTTATGTTCCAAAATGTCATCAAACTCGCGGTTTTTCAAAAGTGCGTTGATTTAACGCTTGTGTTGAAACTTTGAAAGCAGGAAATAATAAAGGCGGGCCAATATCTTTATCTGAGCTGCTCACAATTTGAATCACGGGCTATTAATCACGACTTCTCAGGAGATGTAGTGATGACTGTCACTAGTAAGCTGATTCACCCTATCTGCTCCAGTATATGGTTCATGAATATTAAGACATTTCACAGCTGCTGGTTTAGGCTTTTTCGCGAAACTATAAATACTTGAGTTCTTCTTGCCCTAAAACTTCTCCTTTTCCCATCAAAGCAAAGAAGATCCATTATCAACAAAATACCCCCTCCAAAGCATCAAACAGATCCTTTCACAAGAAAATTTCATAAGTCAAGCTTCTGTAAGAAGAAAACGATAAGAATACCTACAACCCATCTTTAAACAGGCACAAGCATCCTTCCAAGTCACAAGAGCACGTTCCTCGACTCTCGAGTCTCCTCTCACTTCGAGCAGACATTGGAGCAAGATGTCGGAAAGTACCCAAGAATGATCTAGTAGCCCAATTAAGCAAGCCACACCTTATCTTATTTCCGCAATTGCCATTGAAATGAGAAGAAGGAAGATGATGGCACCATGAAGCCGACCCCGACATTCGCAGGGTGCGAGAATGGTCCGATTCAGGGTGTATGCTGCAAACTATTCGAGGTAAACTTTCTATAACGATGCTTAATTAAATACCTCTGTTATTAAGTCATCTGCGGCAGGCATCTGGAGCTAAGGGTGTTCAAGAAGCTCCTTCGCGGTCTTCCTATTAGCTAGTAACCACTGAAGCATCTTTATAATAAAGTTAAGGAACTGCCTCTTATCTTCTCCTTTAAGGGAAGTAATAGTATCTGCTAGATGTAGATCCCTAGGAATGAGGTCTCTATATATAAACATTCCTATAACGTAATATTAGTTACTATTCGACATAAAACATCCGTAATAACCTACCGTTAGGACCAAAGAAAGGCCCGTTATAATACTCATTCGCATTCTTGCACGACCTTCTAGCAAAATTTTCGATCGAGGGGCTCTAATTCCACTTGCTTCCCTTGTTTAGAAGCTCCTTGGGTGGAGGACCTAGTAAAGCAATCATTTGTGTAAGATGTGCTTTACAATCGTATTCACTTGTGCTAGACTGGATATTGGTAAATAGCTCTCTGTTTTCCAACATATTCCAGACTTATATTTTGGGCTGCGTTAGATATTTGTATATGTATAGGATGGGACTGGCAACGAACTAATACACTGAGGTTCTAGATATCAGCGCTATAAGACCAGCCTGCGCTTAGGATAACTTCTGGAGCACGGTAATAATCGGGCTGAATAGGATACACTAAAGGTTAAGGACCATCACCTCTTTATATAAGACTAAAGTCTGCAAGCTATAGAAGGATATAGAATCCTTTAAGGGGCCCAAAATCATTATGTGATTCGTATATCGATCGACCGTCCTTTGTTTTTTAAGCCATTAGGTTTGTAAATTGTGCTTAAGTGAATTCGTAGAGTATAGATAGTTCTTCAAATCCGACCAAGATATTGTTTAGTTTAATGTCTATTTTTGTTAAGTAAGTTATTAGATATATTACAAGCAAGTCGGGATACAAAACTACCTGTGTGGATAATATTACACTCAGAATGTAGGTAATCAAGCGCTCTTAAAAGAAGTCCTAAATAGCCTTTAAAAAGATTGATTATGAGTCTGCTATTTTTATAGCGCTATTAGAACTGCTAGAGAGGTTCTCTCATAGGCTTATAGACTAAGCATGTGTGTATACCATCTGGTCCAACTGCTTTAAAGCTATCTATGATTTTCCGGACGTAAGGGAACCCTTTATAGGATGGATTTTGCTTTATAATATATTATGAAATAGTCCACTCATGCTTAGCTGCGTTCATATTAGCATATTTGCAGGTGCTAACCTTCACAACTATATACCGGTTAGATCGCCACTTCCACCTATATTAGTATTAATGAATAGACATATTAAGGACGTATGATACGAACCATCTTGTATCTTCAGCCAGCCAGACTGTAAAAGAACGCCCTTAACCAAGCTTCACCACTATCTTATATCTCTTGTGAAGGAGCCTCCCTAGGTCCATTAGGTAGTAATCCTTCGTATTATAATTAGGGCATATCTCTTCCTCAATTGGAATATCAGGTGGGAGTATCCTAAGTTTTGCGGTAATATATCTTATTGAGATGAGGGGCGACTTTTTGAAGTATTAAGATGAATTCCGTAGCATTCTGCGCATGGACATAATGACTCTGTCACGATGGAGTACGATCGATAGGCAGGACGTGAGCTGGCCCTGAATTATTGGAAACTGTGATAGATGCCAGCTGACTGGCGCGGAGAGGAAAGCACAGATGAAAGGTAGGATTAAAAGGAACGTGAGAAGCGCTAGCGCATACTCGATTTCCCGCTTAAATGCGCGCCCCGCTTAAATGCGCGCTGTCCTCATTTATATCGAGCAGATAGTCACGTGATTGCTGAATGTTGGAATATGAGTAGGGAATGATGTCTACATTTCTATGGAAAGACTGACTGAGTATATATAGTGATAATCCTAGTCAATGAGACCTAAGAAAACAAGTCCTAGCTAACCGAAAGGGTGTTACAAACAGACTAACCTGAGAGCCTGAGGCTCGGACACGGAGCACGTGTCACAGAGAACTCTCAAGGGGCTTAGCGAGGCTACAGCCAAGGTCACGTGATGGACCGACAGGACTGGCGGAAGGTCCAGGACCTCCAGCGGTCCACGAAGGTCCATAAGCAAGAAGCTACTATATAAGACTTTGTAATTCCCAAGTAGATAGGAGCTTCGTGCTCAACTCAATATAGCATTCCATACTGCATACTTGTAGCCCACACTATTCAGTACAGTGATCAGTCCTCGTCTGAGTCCCTACCTCTCCCAACCAACCCTCGTCAACGATCAACCGGAACGTTACAAAGGGGTAGTGCTTGTGTGGCACTGAAATAAGGGGTAAGAATACCGTTTTAGTACTGAAATATCCGACAATTTACAACCCACCTACTTTGGATACCCACAAAATGACGCATGAAGACCGTATGAGGAAGGCGCTGGCCGAATTGGAGAGCTCTTCAAAGCCTAATTACGCTGCCCTAGCCAAAAAGTACGATTTGGTTCGCTCTACCCTCGCTCGACGCGCTTAAGGCCAAACTACCTCAAGAGAGACCTTCTAGTCCGAGAAGCACTAATGTCTTACTAACGCCCAAGAATGCGTCTTAATCAATCAGATCAATCGTCTTACGGAGCGAGCAATCCCCCCAACTAGTCAAATAGTCAAGAAATTTGCAAAGAAGATTATAGGACGCGACGTTAGGAAGAACTAAATTAGTCAATTTTGCCGCCGTTATCAAAGTGAGCTAAAAAGCTTATACTTACGCAATATTGATAATTTACGCATCAAGGGCGAATATGGCCCTACTTGTGAAGGCGCGGGCAAAAGGGTAAAAACTCAATTGATCGAATGCCTATTGTA
>AYLM01000162.1:0-14009 GCA_001625345.1 Cairneyella variabilis | reverse complement strand
CCCCCAAGGGCGGAACGCTAGCTGATCTAACCATACAATGCTGTAATATTCATTAAATGGTACTTATGCCGGTGGGCAATGTAAACTATCCTAGAGAGTCGAGTTTCGTAAAGAAAATGACTTGCATAGAGCACTAGTGCTTACTGAGTTTCAGCGTCCAAAGGACACGAGAGTATAACCCAGTTTGTATATAATACACATATTATTCGATTCATTTTCGTCATACTTTAACCTGAACGGTATCGGTTCACAGGTACAGGGCAGCTCGGGAGTAGGATACGATATTTAGCAATAGTAGAATCAAAGTGGGGTTCGGACTTTAGCTTTCCTGGAGCAGCTCCTCTTGGGATTTGAGTAGGCTTCCGTTACAAGATATACTAGAAACGACGGTAAGGTTCAAAGTAATAGTAAAATAAATGATGGTATTATACGTGGAACATCTTCTGACCCAAACAGCAGCACCAGAGACCTAGAATCCTAATCTTAGACCCGAAGAATCAAGCACTTCTATCAAATATAAATTGGCAGTCTTATTATAAGTTCTCATCGATGTGAAATCTCCCACTTTAGCTTTCCATCTGCGTTGATTCTATTTACTTGCCGTCAAATCTCAAATTTCTTAGGTTCTTAATATATACACCTTGGAATAATATATCTCTGAGCCACTCTTTCGAGTCCTTCCCATCACGTTACTTCCATTGGCTTAGTGGAGATTTTGAGGAAGGAGATGATGGGAATCAGTCACTCATTCCGAATGATGGCTGCATTTTTACTTGTAGTACTCCTATATAAAGAGACTCCAATCGCGTTGGCAGAGTCCTGAAACTGTAAGAAACATCGTTGCACAATGTCCGTCGGATTTGGACGCCTAAGAGGATAAAGAAGCAGCCCAACGTACGTTTTGGGCTGGGACTAGTCACCAAGGCTACTGGAAATGAGGCTGGGACTATGCAGTGGTAGCCACTTGTTGAATTTCGCACGGCAAAGTCCAAACAGGCGACAGCGAAGCCTCAGATGACGGCAATAGAGATAGCGACAATAGTTCGACATTTAGTTTTTAGGACACTCCGTATATTGAAGATCTCCCCAGTCTCAGCTTCTCAATGCCTGTTAAAAGCTACGTAAAGAGAGTCAGGCCTATTATCCGCTTCTCACGAGTCACTGGCACCACGACCACTACGAGATATCCTTGAATAAAAATAGTGGCGAGCGTCAAACTCATCAGATTTATACTTCGAGGGCGCTGAATAAAGCTGAGTTATAGCTGGGTAAGGCTCCCACCCTCGCCTCGGTCTGAAGCAGATACTACGTGGCAGGTCCGCTTAGGACTTTATAAAAGTGGATATGATTTTGAAATTTGCAGACTAAGTTCTATGAAGCCCCACTCTAATAATGTTACGACCACAAGCTCAAGTAGTTAGTGAAGAGAGAGCTCTTCGGAATGCAGCACTCCCGGTCCAAGTGCATATTTCAGCCCCTGAACTAAAGCAATTGAGTCGAGTCCCTGCTGCCGTGAAAGAAACTGTCGTTATGCGCATACTGCTGTCGAATTTTCCGTAAGTGGTGGTGGGTTAACTGCGGAGCTGGAGAGTGTTGATGCTAAACAGTGTGGACTCGAGGGTTTTAGTACTTGCTAGTATATGACGCGGCCTAGGCATTGATGATAGTTGCGATGAAGTCAACGAATCTGGCAACGTAGCGTAGTAGTTCGGATCTAAATGTCATGCCCATGGTGCTCTAGCCCACGATCAGCAGGGATTTTATACCCCAGAGAACTGGCAAGCTTCTCTAACTCACAATTCGAACCAGACCCACTGGCTCTTTCCCTCGGATTCTTCAAGTATTCAAAATATCTATTGGGTATCTATCCTACACCCTTTATCCCAAACACCTTCCCCATCCCAAACCCAAGAACGCCCCCATCCCAACCGTTTGTATACAAATTACGCTCATAAATACAGTTTCCTCCCTCCCAACCCTCTAGCCACCTTCCCGCCCACTCCAACATTTCCGCCAGCAGCCGAACCGCCAGCGCCCTCAACGTCCCCCGCGCGTCCCATCGCAATCTTCCCCACATTTATCGCCACACCAGTACCTATCGAGAATCCACCGTCTACGTCTCCTACATCTCCAAGCCGTACCCTGAGATCGCGACATGCCCTCGCTCGGCCCAGGGGAGAGACATTCACACCTCCAGATGGGAAATTCGTGTATTGACTCTCCCTTGCCAGGCTTGAGACATAGCCTAAATAATCGCGGGAGAGGGTGAGGCGGCTGAAGAGTGCTGAGATGAGAGCGGCGATCAGGAGGAGGACGGAGGAAAGTAAGAATAAGACAAGCCACGGTATCGACACCACAAAAGTTTGGTTGGCGGGTGTGGAAGAGGCGGGGGAGAGAGAAGTGGTGTTTGTGAGGATTGTGAAGGTTGGCGCTAGGTCCGCGATTGCTGTACTGAGGTCTTGCGTCGAGCTTGCTGTCCCCGTCCCACTCTTTGAGAGAGCAGTGGTAGGATCAGTGATAGTCGAACTCGTATTTAACGTACTCCCCTGCAAGAACGCGTTCATCAACTGTCCTAACCGGTTCCCGAAATCGTTAAGGGAGATAGAAAGCAAGCGCGATTCAGCAGGAGGATTGAGGAGTGCCGGCCAAGGGGCGGTTTGTATAAAGTCGTTATCTAGCGGGGAGAAGATGTAGTTTTGCACCATATCTACATGGGAATGCTGCGGTGTGACCGTCGGCAATAGACTCGTGATACCTTTCAGGACATCAAAAATCGCAAGAAGTGTGATGTTTGAAGGCGGGTGCGGGAGTAATGATAATCGCTGAGCTGTAACTGCGCAACTTGGAGATCCTATTGTTTGGGTGGTGGAGATTGAGGGGGGTTGGCAGGTAATGGTAGACTCGATATATGTTTGCGACGGCACGCAGAAAATCGATGTGACGTTCGAGGTCCCGGTGAAATCTTGGTATAACAGCAGACCTGGATTAAAAGTCTGTGTTGTTGACTCGTTTAAGAGAAGGCTGTCGAGTGACTGGATCGAGATATTGGGTAGCAATTCCGAATAGTCGGCGCCCGAATACCCCATCGCAAAGAGTGTATTGAAAGTTAAGTTCTGTGCTGATACAAAAGGACCGACTGTCGATATTCGACTCGTATTGAAGGTCGTAGCATCAGAAGTGCGGTTCGAGCATGAGAGTTCGAGGTATGTTGATTGGACATTGAACGATGTGTTTCCAGATAGCAGTCCAGATAATGGGATGCCGAATAATGATGTATATGTCGATGCTGAGTTTGGGGGGATTTGCTTCCAGCCATTGGAGTCCGCGGTCACATCATCCAAGTCTGAGAAATATGGAATTTTGACGTTTCCCCAGAGGTCAAGCGAGCTGTTCTTCACTGATACGGGTGCGAGCAAAGCTGCAGTGAAAACTGTAGCGAATCCGGAGAACCAGGCGTCGAATGGTGGCCATCCTAATGTACTTGCTGCTCGGGTGTTGGAATATGTTACATCTGCGACTGACGTGATGTTTGGTGGTGCGCCGGAAGAGGTCGAGGTGGTTGACAGAATGCGCAGCACGGATTGACTCCCGACCGGCGAGAAGAGCCACAGTAGAATCAAGCCCAGACTGACAATCGTGAAAGGCCATAACTTTAACTGCGTAATTATGGTGCCGCCCACAGTCCGACTTCCCATCAAGCGTTCCAGAAGTCCAAGAGTCGTCCCTCGCTCGAGCTGGTAGGACGCAAATTTGAGCATGGCTCTCCCGACAATTACTGAGAAGACTAGAGGGAACAGCGTCGCAGCCTGCCAACATCAGCACGCAAATATCACAGGAAGAGAGGCACTCACGCCCATAGCACATTGATTCAACACATATTCCGTATGCCCATTAACTGGCTTTCCATCAACCCAAATAAAATACCCCGCCAATGCAAAAAAAGGCAACCCCACCGCAACCGCCAGCCCATCCACCACCAAATCCCACCACTTCTCCCTCCTCGTTCTATACAGCGTGGTCGGTATCCCCTCCCAACTCGGCGCCACATATCCTTCCTTCTTCCTCACCTCAGGCTCCTCTGGTTTATCGTATCTAAACTCTCGTGTAGTTGAGTACTCGAACAAATTCTTCGGACTTTGCGGAAGCAGATTCGCGCTCTCTGAAAGTCCGCGTCGATGTCCATGATTGTTTGGTAGACCTGGACTCTGCGCAACCCCAACTTCGACTTCACGTATTTCGCGGATGGCGTCTGGATCGGGTTCTGTTTCGTCTCCGTTGGAAGGGAGAGACCTGTTTAAGGTGCGTTCACGTGAACTCTCGCCATCTCGCGATCCCATTTCATGTTCTGTCCCACCCCGCGACTCCATATTTTCGGACGATGGGGCCGCAGGAAGGCCGGAGTCGTAGGCGGAGACATATAAACGCGCGCACAAGTTGGGAGCTTAAATATATTAAGTAGGCAATGGTGCTGCATAGTGGGCGGCGGTAAAATGCCATTGAAGCTTACATGTATTGTTGACGGAGGGAACAGCAAGGTATGGGGAGGGTCTGCAATGCTGGTGCCGTGCATGCGCATGCTCGATAAGAATGTTGGTGTGTATGTTAGTGAAAGGATGCAGCCGGACAGGGTAGGGCTGAGATGAGCTGAAAATAGATGGCCGTGGGTTAAGTGGCGTCTGTGCGGACGAACTGGGGCCCCTGCTTTTTCGCGCTGGGGCATGAACGCTCACTGTGGCTCAGCCTCGCGAGGGTGTAAAAAGTGTGCCTAGAGGTGACCGAGGGGAGCGAGAAACGCCCACGTGCTGCACGCTTGTTGGGGTGGGAAACGTGAGTGCAGACGTGGGACGATGGGTTGGGCTGGTTGGGCTGTTTGGTATGTTGATTTGTCAATTGGCGAATAATTGATGAGATGCGGTGGGGATCTTCTCGCACGGCCAGAGTGGAAAGCCTCAAGACGCTGAAATTGACTAAGCAAGGCGTGATGGAATCAGAGAAACAAGCTTGGACAATTGTATAGCAGTCAGGATTCGATGGGGAAATAGGAGGACAAAGGAATGTGCCCCCACAACGGCTGTTCTGCAACTGCGATTGGCAACGTCGTTTCGAGAGGTGAAGTTACTTCCTTCCAAAGTTCAGCCTTGCGATTCAGGTCATGTACCTCTTACCTCGTTCAAGTATTTGTGTGACGAAAGCAAGAAGCGATGTCCGCTGCGATTGGCTGCTCAGAACAGCTGGACAAGATTCGGGAATGCGGTCAGAGAAACAAGACTTCAGGTCACTCATAAAATCTGACACTTGAGGAACTTTCTCCGATGCAGAAATGTTGAACTTGGCCGTGGCAAGCCTTGAAGAAGCTTTGGGGGACATCCTATTGGCTGCGCTGAGCCTGATGCAGACCTCCCGCCATTTAACGCAGTACATATCGACATGGGCATGCGGTTTCAGCGCATTCCGTACACTCGCAGCCCTCGGACAAGACTTCGGACAAGACTTCGGAAGCAGGTGTCGTCGCAAGAAAATAGAATGGCATTTGTGACAGCCTCGATCGTTGATTGGGCTGAAGAGGTAACCTTGTTACCACAGCAGCGCAGCCAATTCAATGTTCATGCGAGGATTGACCGGATGGAGATGATCGCCCCGCTGCCAACCCTGCCCTGCGTTTCGACGACATTCAATTCTTGAGGCGGGGAAATCATTTGCCACATCCAGGAACGATCTGCTCGCACTCGGGTTGTTCGACTCGACTTGGATGTAATCTCAGATAGAAACAAACCGCCCCCATGGGTATTGAAGATCCGATAAAACGAAAACGTACTGTACAGTACATGATGCGCTGCAGGGGATAGACAGGCGCCTACACCAATGACGTGAGCTGACAAGCGCTACCGGATGATGGCCACTGGACTCGTCTTCCGAGCTGAGACACAGGTGGTATTATTTTCGGCCTTTTGCCGCCGCTGGACGAGTCTTTGTGCGAGTTTTCGCGCCAATACGGATACATGGGGGTGTGTACCAATGTATGCGCCATACTTGGGTACCATGCGAAGCCACCGGTCGCATTCCCCGCACCCATCTGCGTCAGAAGATGCAGACTACTGCAAGTGCTTAGAACAAGTGCTTAGAAGCGACAGAAGCGACAGCACAAGAAAGCAACACCGATTGAAGGAGGGATAAACTCGTGAAACAATCTGAGTGATGTGCCGGCAGTTGATATGCATGACCGTCGCGAAAAAGTCAGATCGTGAAGTTAACTTTGAAGTGGAAAGAATATCGAACAGGAAGAAACTCAAATGATCCTCCTAGGCTGAAAGGAAGACCCCGTTCTGTCTCACGAAAAATTCACGATTCCTTCCACAGCAGGACGCGCGGTCTCAAGACTGCAGCCGCGATTCACGTCATATTCTGCATGTGCAATAGAGCACAACTTCGCGCAAGGCATCCGCGATGCAGCGCCTCTGTGGCGTGGCTTCACCGCAGTGCCCTCAAAATGGCGGCGGTGATCGAGGCCTTTAGACGTAAGTGCGATGATGTTGAGTTTTGTTCGTACCTACTGCTATTCGCGATGAATATTTAGTGCTAAGCTTAGCATCCCTCAGAAGCGAACCCCTACTCCTCTCCCCCAGAACCTTACTGAGTATTATTTAGACTCTGGGAAAGACTTAGAACTCTCTTTCCTTATCAAAGCTATATGCGTATGGTCCCAATTGCAGTTCTTTTTCCAGTTCTTTTTCTTTTCTTTTCTTTTTTTTTTTTTAATTCAAATTTTGCTGCCGTAAGGTTAGATCTTGAAAGAGACTCAATACCACAGGCTCTCAGTATGTTGATATTCGATACTCCTTCCAATCTTCTGCATCTCTTAAGTGCCAACCGCAAGGCAAGTGGCACTCTGTTTTCTGCAGGTGTTTGAATCATAGTCTCTCCAGAACTGTGAACCGAGAATTTGGCCATATAAATAACACTTCATTTCGTAACCGCAGCCACTCCCGAAACATACCCAATCCTCAATGCCAGCGCTCTAAGTATTTCGGGATTCCAATTGGAAGGTTCGAATGTTCATACATCATACGGAAAAGAATCTCAAATCTTTTCTGGCCTTTGTAAATTATAAGTATAGGTATGCAGAGATGTTATTAAATATCCTCCGTACCGAGCGTTGGTTCCAGGGTAGACATACAGTTTTCCTAGCAGGCCTCTTACCTCGCAATACTCGACATCTCTTCGACATCTGTTCGATAAGGCTACGGCTAGCCCGAATGAAATAATTATTGAAATCGGGAATAAGTTCGCTTATGCTCGCTTTCCACTTGTTCCAGAAGAGTTCCCTCTGTACGGCGCAGCATATTATCGAACTTTACGATGGTTCTAATAGTAAGCTTGATAATAACAACCTAGTAGTTGCTTGTGTAGATTTGGTAAGCACAACACGCATAAATATATTGCGAGTAAGCCGCCACTATGAAGAGAGACAGGAGATTGGTGAGGAGTTGGGTGAGAAGTCTTTAGAAGGAAGAGAGGGGCTTACCTTAGCTTCGGGTTTCGGGCAATAATCATAGCATGATACAAAAAGAGGGTGATGCAAAGCAGAGCTTTCGCTTGCCGGAGAACACTTCGATAGGTGGTACCTCGGGAGTGGATACAACAACGTCACATGACTTTGGGTGCTCCAGAGGAGCTTGCTCAAAATTTGACGACCGCATCAAGGGTAGCATTTTCCTCCCAGGATACATGCAAAGGCTACTCGAATACGAATGAAAGAGCAAATAAATTAAAGAAAAATTGAAAGATGGGGGAACCTCGGCTGTGACTTGAGAGGCCAAAAAAAGGCCAAAAAGACATACAACAATGGGTATTCGCTGGTGGTCACCCACCCAACTACTAATCCATCGATCTGAGGCTTGTGTATGGCAGAGCGGACGGGATGCCCAATTCTCCTCAGTCTGTGGTCGTATGTGGAAGGATTGTTCTTTATTCTAATATGTAATCATAAAATTCGGAGTTTCGAGATACTTTCATGCCTTGCTTGGTTTTGGCGATTATTGTTCGTGCCTTCCTTCTTGTTATCGATGGATTTCAACCTGCGCCAGGGATCTTCTCGCCTTGGTAAGTTATATACTAATGAAGTGTAAAATAGCCAGTACACTGATCAAATCCGAGGCTCAGGGGAGGGGGATGCTCATCCTCTAGTCACCGGTTATCCAAATGCGAAGTTCCAAAAGTTTATCACCGTACTAGAAGCTGAGATGCATATGGAGAAAGAAGGAGTCAAAGAGTACATCAAGATTATAAATCGTATCTGGGGAGACGACTCTGACCCGAGGAGGGAAGGCATATTATGCAGTGGCAAATGGCCGCTCACCAGGATACGAGAATGGTACTTGTAAGAAGGAGCGGATAAGCAAATTACTGGTATAAGAATTATCACTAACTTTTATAGTGGGGAAGCCGGAACGGAGCCAAAGTAGTAACAGTCTCTGGAGCGTGCCACAGGCGTTTCTCAATTTTGCCAAGCGCAGAGGATTTTATAGCTGATTGGGTTGAGATGTATTAATCTGTCTGCAAAGAACTCCTCAAGCAGGAGCTTTCTCAGGGATTACGTCCATCAAGTATGAATGGGTCTCCTATTAGTTTTCGTAAGGAGACTGAGGGGACGAGCATTGAAGGAAGTGTACAGATTATGCTCAGCGAAATGAGAATCTGAACCTCATACTGAAATTATCGTCAATAGTACGGTAAATTAGAGTCGAGGCAGTCCTTTCTAAACACGATAACACTTGAAGCATTCTTAGGCACCTGTGAAGCCAAACTAGTTAGTATTTAAAACCAGAGTGATGGACGCATAGAATCATTTTCACATCTATAGATGCAGTTTGATTAGTTTCCTATAAGGGAGTAAAGGTATGGTGATTGACCCGTTGTAGCTAGTTACGGCTGTGAAGTTGAGACTAGTTAACTGAGGGAACATCCAGAATTAAGGCGACCAGAGGGCTTTCATGCAACGGCACAGTTGTTAATTAGACTTGCCGATCTGAGACCGATGTACGGAGTATATAGGACGATCGACTGAGGAGAATGACTGGGGCGCTGCTTTTAATTCGCGAGGGCCTCTTTCGAGATTGCCACGGTGGTTAATCTGTGCAGAATATACGTTTTAGAAGGGTATATGTAAGTTATTGGAGACATGATTGGCACATACGACCATAGACTGAGAAGGATTGGGCATGAGCCAAAGAATTAGGGAGATAACATATGATTATCACACTCCAATCTTGACAGCAAGAAAATCTGTCTCCGTTCGGAAAGATGAGCAGAGTTGCTTTACCAGCGGTCTTTGATGAGTCAAGGTGAGAGCAATGGTGTACGAACTAGCGTTAAAGGCGACCTTTTTCAGCTCAGCTATAACTGCTGCTAGCTAAAATTAGAAAATGCCAGTCAAGGTTTCTTTCGGAGCCAATTCTGGATCGTATACGAACATATGTCCCATAGAGCGGAGGTGGTATCAGAAGCTACTTAATGAGAGAGACGGCCAAGTTCCGGGCATGGCATTAAGCAGAACCTATAAGACAGGGCCTTAATAGTCTGCTATATTTGTTACCAAATTTATCAACCATAATCTAGGAAGACTCGAATTTTGGAGACTCTTTATGTCTAGGAACACTTAAGTTTTCAAGACTCTTCATACGTCCCACGTTAGTGGCAGGAAAGTCAACCGAAATGAAATATAAGAGAGAAGATCTTAGTCGATCAAAGTTAGCTCCTATTATTTTGTACGATTTACAAATATTATAATAATCAAATCAAATTATACAAGAATCTTTCCCGTAACACTAATTAGCCATCAAGTATCACTCAATTTCTGCTCGTAGATCAAGTGTTATAACTTCCCCTTCTCGGCAATGCCTCTCCTAGGCTCATAGAGACGGGCAAATTGCCCACCATCAACCACCAGTGGGTGCCCAGTGATCCATTCTGCATCTTGACTGACCAAAAACACCGCTGCTTGAGCAATATCTTCTGGCTTTCCAAGAATATTTGGAAGGGCACCGCGAGAATTTGACTTTTTTTTGCCTATTTGCGTCGAACTTTCATTGCCCATGACGAATGGAGTCATGATTGGCGTATCGACAACTGTAATAATAAATCAGTCAGTGCCACCGGAACAGAACCATTTTTAACTTACAACCTGGGCAGATTGCATTACAAAGCACCCCATCCCTCTCATAGTCTACGGCAACTTGTTTTGTCAAACCCACCACAGCATGTTTGCTAGCTGTATAACACGCAATTCCTGGCCCGGCTCTTAAACCGGCCACACTGGCAGTATTTACAATCCAACCTCTGATAGGGTGGCCACGACTATTGAGATATAATGATTTTTGAGCAAGGAATTGCTGGATGGCGTATTTGCAGCCTAGGAAAACGCTGCGTGTGTTTACGCTGATTACTTTATCGAATGTTGCACTATCTGTTTCGTGGATGCGGAAGAAGCCTGCTTTGGTAGGAGGGCTGGGGCCTTCGAGCATAATGCCAGCATTATTGACCATTCTACATATTGAAATGCGTATGAGCTTTAGGGCTTGTTTGGAAATAGAGACTGCAAGGACTTAAGGGGCTTTTGAAGAGACATTACTCACATATCTAGTCTCCCAAACTCCTCAATGGCCCGTGCAACCAGCATTTTAATATTGCCCTCCGCAGCAACATCTGTCATTAAAAACACGGCCTTCCCACCCCGTTGAATTATCAATTCATGAGTTGAAACAGGAAACCTTTTCTTCGGATCTACGCGGACTTCCGGTTGCAGGTCAGCGCACATGACAGAAGCACCTTCATGTGCATACGCCAGTGCAATGGCCCGACCTATCCCGGAACTAGAGCCTGTCACGATTGCGACACGGCCTGAGAGCCGGGGAGACATTTTTAAGTGCGAAAGATCGAGAACAAAAGTTGAAGATTCTAGATTGACCTAGAAAGTGTTGAGCATTTATATCTCGTGGGAACTTTAGGGGTTTAAGGAAACCCTTGAGAGTAAGCGGCTTACGTGGCACGGACTAGATTATCGTTCACGGCACCGCTTCGTTTTGGGACGCCAATCATAACGCGGGATTCGTAAGGCACAGCTCATTTCATTAGCTTAAGCGTCTTACCGCCTTGCAGTGGGTGCTCTCTGATGTGTACGATTTCCGCCTCCGCGAACTCATGCAGAATTCCTGCTATACTGCAAGGCGGCGACGTGTCACGTGCGCTGTGGCTTGAACACACGCAAAGGAGGTCAGGATTGGCGCGAAATAACAGCATATATTTCCATCTTCTCCTTCGGCCCTACCTTAGTCGCCATAATTCAGTTAAGCTTGTGGATTGAGTTGAAGTGAATGCTAACACTCTCTAATTCTGAAAATTTGCCTCAGGTGAATATCAAACTTCTTCCAAGGGCTTTTTTCTAACGGGTTATCTCGTCCGAGAGTTAATAAAAATGTTCTCTAACTTTTAAAAATTCACTTGGTTGATTAGACGATCTTATTGGTTATTGGGATGGCCTACGGATTAGCATAGTTTGTCCAGCCAGGTCCTATAATATACCCAATCTGATTCTACGTACTCTATGCGGCTATGGTGATTGCGCCTCGATGTCGTGGGGGCTGATTCTATCAACCCAACCATCTTTGATTGGACCACAAGCTCAGCTTTGATACTAAATGTTATTCCCATTGCTGCCTGGAGATAGCGCTTACCCTATGCATACATCTGCATTGCTACCCAGCCTCGTATGTTGCTTTTCATCTTCAAAATTTTCGGTTGGATGAGAAACTCACCTCTGTAACCATTCCTAAATCTTGATATAGCTGCCTAGAGACAACGCCTTACGCTATAAAAGAGTCTGCCATGCAATGCAGGCCGATTATGGACTTTCCGATACCGACGATTTACGATTGAATCATAAATTACCTCTACCGCATCTTTCATAGGTTGAATGATGATTGCCGAATCACTAGAATGCCTCATGTATGCACGACCATCAGTTGCAGCCTTAATGCATTCTCGGTTCTAATTATTGGCTATAATACCCAGCCTCGAATATCTCTTTGGCCAATTTGTGAACCTCATTGCGTTGAATGCATCTTTATGGCTGAGGAGGCTGAGTAGACCGAGTAGACCTGTAGACCGAGTATGCTTCGGTTGGGCACTGTCACCATGTCGCGCACTTGAGAAACTGTTATAAATTCTTCTTATTCTCCTCAATCCCCAAATATATTTGGGAAGCTGATTCCCAGTCACAGCTGTTTGCTCCCGTATATTGTCAGCCAATTGTCTGTTCCATATGGACAGTTCCTCTCAACCTGCCAGTCGGACTTTCTTGAAATCCTTGACCTGCCGATTCTCACCCAGAAAGCGACCACCTGCACAAGGAACAGCTAAGACACGACCAAAAGAATCAAGCTCTTCATTGTCTCTCTACCCCACAAACGAATTATCAGAACTGCCATCTGAGAACGCAATGACGACGTTATCGCGCCCAATTGAAGCGGTATCTAATCAACCAAACAATGGTATTAATAAAATAACCAATTCTCTTTTGGGCAGTCAAAGCTTACCAGAAAAGATCGTTGGCTGGGTCAAAAAATCTTCCACGTCGCTGCTGCAATTGTGACTTTGAGGTCTATCTCTCTAACGGCTTCAGTGCAAGAAATTGAGGTATGTGAGATACGACGTGTTCAAGCCAACTTGCTATATATTCTAGACCATATCTCAATTGACTAACTTTGAAAAGGACTTAAATAAGGAGATGATAAACACTTTTCGATATGAAGAATGCTTCAAAGCATTAGGCAATCAAAGCGAGCTCCAACAACCAAACGCCAATTTCCGGGATCTTCTCTTTGGCCAACTTGGCCATATTCATCGCCAGTCGCAAACTAGTCGCTTAACAGCTTGCAACGTCAATCTGGAGCAATATTTCGACGACCGACGTCGACATCAGAATGAGAAATTCGTAGTACCGCAAGAATCTAATCTTGTCCACACACCGGAAGCGGGAGCTCCATCAGACACACATTTTAAGTTTCGCCCTTCCCCTATAAGAGGACCTCGTCCTGATTGAAATTTAGTTTCACCACTCCCCTCATCGGAGACGAATATAAAGTCTTCTTCCAGTGAAGCCGGCGGAGTCATATCACCAAGACCTCAGTCGAACTTATGCTTAGACACCGAATCGGTAGATTTGCCAGGCTATACCTCGAAACTTGAAGAGTATGGTGTAAAAATTGGTCGCCTACCGTCCTATACATACCGTGAGACTCAACAACACCCATTAAGGTTCACTTATACGGTTACTCTTAATGACTTGGAAGCAATTGGAGAAGAATGCAGCAAAAAGAAGGACGCAAAGCATGAGGCTTCAAAAGCTCTCTATAAGCGGCTGGTGAATGCCATGGGTGGTAATGGACTCTAACAACGGTTTCATATGTTCTATTATGTCTCAATTTTATCCCAAATTTGTTTATTCTTTTCATTAAATCTTTCTATTAACGAAATAATCACTCTATTTTTGGTTAGATTTAATTATATTCTCTTTGCCTGCTTCTATCAGAGTATATATGTTATTGGACCCGAAATGTTAAAGTGAGCATGGAAAGACTCCCACGATATGAAATTAGAACACGGCAATTTGATAGGCTTAAAACCCTGTCTCACTCTGCTATATGCTCTATAAGTGATTTAATTCAATCGTTATAACATTATTAAGCATAAATAGACTGTTTAAAATTCTTTAGAACTGACTTTCAATCACGTGTTTAGACAGGTTTAAAATATAATCTCGCATTATTTTTTTTTGGCAAATTATTTAATTCAATAACTATAGCGTTTTCAAATATTCATACGGAATTTATTAAGACGTCTAATAAGTATGGTTATATGTCAGTCTAGCTACTAAGAAGTGGCTTAAGATAAAGTTAATAACAATTACATTATTTTTTGTTTTTCTTTTATATGCATATTTTTTTTGGAGCTTT
>AYLM01000161.1:0-54539 GCA_001625345.1 Cairneyella variabilis | reverse complement strand
ATTTACCTCTTTCCTATTTGAAATCCCTTCATCTTACTGTGGTAGACTGTATGTTTTGTATTGTCACCAGCTTTGCTCACTCCTTTTTGACCGATGCTTGTTCGATGCCTGAAACATACCTGGGTCATCATCGAATAGAAGTGTGGATATGTGCTTTAATAATAACAAGATCAGAGATTAAACATGAGTCTGCGGATTCGAAGGTATGGTGGTTTTGTTTGTTTTCAATAGAAATAAAAATTGCGTCTCTTAGAGAAGTTCTAGGCCGCGAATTTGATTAGCAGAGGGTTGAAGATATAGAAAATGGGCTCTTTTAGTCATTGTTCTAAATTTCTTTTGCGCCTCCAGTACTTCACAGGCTTCAATAGCAAGAATGTTCAATTAATTGAGCGCCAAAAATGCACATAAGCTGGCCGCTGACGCGATGCCTATACCGTCAAACAGGACGAAATTCCGGGGCCAGCGAGGACCTATTGTTTCTACTTGCTCTGCTCAGATTCAATTATGGACCAGCCACAACGATACTCCATATTCAATCTCCGTTTCTCACATTCCGAATCCTAGATCTGCGAAATTAGAAATAGAGAACGGGAAGTCATAACAAACTGGCGCTAGAGTATAGTAGTCTTAGGAGTTAGCCCAATTCTCCTCAGTCTATGGTCGTATGTGACAGTAGTTGCCTTATTCTATTATATACGCCAATAACATCATGCCAATTTGACTTGGACTTCCAAAATGGGCCCACATTGTCGCTTGCTTTCCAATCATGAATTCACCTCAGTCTCTCATGCATCAGCGCCAGACCCGGGGAGTCACCTCAGTCTATGATCAGAGAAAGGAGAAATCGAATACTCATTTTTTGTTCTATTTCTGCCGAGCCATAGAGAAATAGCATGTTTGCTTCCAACCCAAAATCCGTAAAATGTTGACCCTCAATGCTCTATCTGTCTATGATTCAGATGGAAATCGTCCACTCTTGCCTCGCTTTGTTTTGCCCTGCCAGCCTCGTCTAAATTGCCGTGGACTTGGTCAATATAAGCTTTGAACGTCCGAGACATCTTAACCACTGCTTCGATATGATGTGCCTCAAGGACAACAGAATCCATCTTTTTGTCATGTGCCTCTTTCTTCGCGAGAGCTACTGACGTTTGAATGGCTATAGTCTGTTAGTATAGTCTAAAGATACAGTGATCTAGCCAGAATAGGGACTAACCGTTTCGGATCTCACGACCATTCCACTTAATAAGCTTCAATCCCTCGTCAATTGTCGTATAGATCCTCGTGGAATTTGGAATACTGATGTCTGCATCCTTCTCAAGCCTTCGAAAATTATTCTCCCAGATCTGTACGCGATCATGATCCACAAGCGGAGGATAGTAGAGAGATACATGAATACGGGAGATAAAGGCATCGTCAAAAGTCCCAACACGATTTGTAGTGATGAATAAAATGCCTCTGAAGTATTCCAGAGCTCTGAGAAAAACTATGGGGCTATGTTAGCAAGCACCATCTAAGATGTTGTTCAGGCTATAAAGTAGACATGCCTGAGACAAGACTGTTCCTTTCAAGTTGGTCTGATGCACGCTGTTCAAGGTAGATATCGGCCTCGTCCATTAAAATTACAGCGCCCCAACGCTCGCCAAGCTCGAAGTATTTCTGGATGTTTCTCTGAACATCTGATGCTGTAATGCCCATATCACCGCAAGTCAATGGTAGCAAAGGGCGTTTCATGTAATCTGCCACGATTTCTACACATTCAGTTGGGTAAGCTAACGAGACATTGCAATAGATCACAACTTAGGGAATAAAATACCTGCGGTGCACGTTTTTCCAACTCCTGGAGTTCCATGCAACAGAAATATTTGGCCCTCTCCTTTCTCCTGGATGAAATCTGCAGACCATGCTTTTACCTCGTCACCAGTCTGCTTATAGCTCCAAACAATGGATTTTATAGTAGTTTTAATTTGTTTTGGCAAAATCAGGTTGTCAAATGGTGTATCCTCAACTCTAAGGTCTTTAATTCGATCAATATGGAATGACACTGCGGCATATAGTAAGTCTTGAGAGTCGAAGATACAACACAGATTTTATACTCACACCATTTCTGCTCTTTGAGAGCATACCCACGAAGTATATAGTCACTAAGGAAGTACATCTGGGGATCGTGACACGCTTTCACGTTGCTAGCGTTGACAGTGTTGAACACTGGGGACTCTCGCGTTTTCCTAAAAACGGAAGCAACGCAAAACTCGCATTCGCATCCTCTAGGTGACGGAAGCTGTCTCCAGTGAGAAGGACAGGCAAAAAGGTTGAACTCCTCCCGGTATTCGGAATCCGGGTTACCTACTTCATCCCCGGATTCTTGGGCGTATTTGTATTTGACGTAAGATTTGAAGTCTACGACGATGCGCCCGTTGAGCTGGGACGAATAGTTAGTCAAGCAGAAGATTATACGTTGGTTCGATAGCTCTAATGACACCACAAATTGAATAATATGATCCCGGGTACTTATACTCCAGAAGTAGATACGAACCTCTCTTAGTGGCTGGCCTTTGTCTGCAATCGTGGCACCCTCGTAGTGCCTATACGCCGGGGTACAGAAGCCCCAGTACCTCTGTCCTCGCCTTCGGAGCTCATGTTCGTAATTCGGATTATCATGGAACTCCTTGGGGTATGCACCAAGTGAGGAGATCTGTCTTTCGCCTTCGAACTCGTTGATGTAACTAGTGCGCATTTGTGTACTCATCTCGAACCCCCTGCAACCGACTCCCCAGCCTTGAATTTCATATTCCTGATTATGGCTGAATAGGCCTGCGCGGTTAGAACTCTTTATAAAGTTCCTTGGCGGAGGCAAAAACCTTCGCTCAGGCCCACGTAAGATTACATCCCCAACTCTCATCGGGATAGGGGGGACGGCATCTTTCTCTTGAACGTATACGTCTTGACCTGGTCTAAATAACATCCAAAGATTCGCGAAAGTGGCCATTGGAGGGGATTTCTGATGTCGCTGCCGCTCCAATCGTATGTCGTCTCCAGCTGTCTTATCCAAGTAACCCAGCAAGATATCAGTATGTTCGTTGCATAAATCGACATATTCCCGAGGATGGCAAGCGGGGTGATTGCTCTTGTAGGCCTCTAATGCCTGCATGTGATGTACTAGTACTGCATACGGCTTCGAAATCACCACGGGATTGTTGAGAAGGTTCAGACCAGGCCAGTATTGCACGACGTCTCGTAAAACGTCAATGAGTGGCAACGAATATATCTTCATCTTAGTTGACGAGGGCCAATAGGGAAGGCCAGGGGGGTGGCTGGAGGGGCGAGGCTGATTGGTTGTAAGGATTTCCAACACCGTCTCGTCGGTTCTAGTTCGCGTGACTCCGGTATCGCCAATTGAGATTGGTTCAGGGCCTTCAAGGTTTTCCAGAATAGTGCCTTCACTATCTTTTTGAATGAGATGGTAGAGTATCCTTGGAGGTTGGTTAATATGTTTCAAGGAGCCCGGGCTGCCTCCAATGCTGGGTGTGTCCGTAGCCTCATGGCTAGGAGTTTGATCTTGTTGGACTTCCTGATCCCGTAGCTCCAGCAAATCTGGAGGTGCTAGTTTGTCAAGATGTGAAGATCTCTCCTGGGTCTTTGATTAATTGTATACACCGGATATGACTTTTGGTTTGTACCTGAGTGTCTGTATCTGCTGGATCTTGGAGCGGCTTGCTACTGTGATGAGAGTCCATTTTCAAGGCAGAAACTTATCAAACGGAGGACCCCAAGGTCACGAAATATGATGTTCAAGCGAACGTGCTGTGAAGAATATTAGACCTTCGACGTTTAATATGAAAATATGCGATGGAGAATGAGGCAACGCTGCAGAATAGGATACCGCTGAACGTCTAGAGGCCCGTGTTTCTACTACCCAAAATGGCACAATTGATTGGCTGCGACGGCAATGAGGAATATGGTGGAGCTGCGCCTCTTTGCAAGACGACGAATCTGCCTCGTGCTAGCATAGAATCATGGTTAGAGCTTCATGTGAAAGGCCTGTGATTCGACACAAGTCACTGGCGCAAGGGTATACTTAGGGCAAAGGCACCAGCTGGCAGGGCGCGAGAGCCAAGGCAGACTGTCAGGCAGCAAAGCGAGCGTGTTTCGTACCAATGAAAGTTTCACTCGTTCGGCAACGGAGGTACCGGGCGCATTCAGCGATTGACTGACGGTTCGCTAAAAATTGTCGCTGCACCACCAACGCTCAGTGTGCCTAACCTTACCCCACCATTGATGCCAACTCAGCATTCGAAGCCTTAGAATTAACAACGTATCCTTGTGCACATTATTTCACAGGCTGTGCGGCTTCATTGCTAATATAACGGATTTGAGATCTCCTCATAACTGCGACAATCGAACGCCCCTCTTCACTAGACTAGCCAGCGATGCTCCCGAGCAAGGACGCGCAGAGATGGCTGAAGGAGCATCATCCATTGGACATTTAGTCGACCAGGTCATCTCCCAGCAAACACCAACTGACCAGCTGTCGCAAAGGCGGATTCAAAGTCAAGATCAAGGTCAACCGGAGCAACTGCAAGAAACAGGGGAGCTATGGAGACCATACTATGAAGATCTAGAAAACGATGAAAGGTTAGTCAAATCTTGGAGTGCTTTTCAATCAAGAAATCTCATACGACTGTAGTGATAACAACCCATCGAAAATATCCATTGCCATAGAGTATGACTTGTTAAATGAAGCGTGGATATCTTTCTCAGACGCATTGCAAGACAAGCAGACCACGAGTTTGACGGACAAGGCAAATCCACTCGAATGGATAGAAAATAATACTATTGACGAGTTGAGAGATTCTGTCAAGGCAGTTGCAGACAAACTTGACCAGAGCCATGGAAAAACTCGACGGTACTTCGACAAATTCTGTAGCACTTTAAGTTCGCATTCTGCAATACTTGAAGTTCTTCCAAATCAAAGCCAGTATCTAAGTATATTTTGTGGTGTGGTGAAAACCTTACTGAAGGTAAATATTGAAAACACCCTTTTGATTCACCACGCATATCTCACAGTCTCGTAGGCTTCAGATAATTATCGTAAGACTCTAGAGGGCCTCAGTAAAGCCCTTGCTAAGATCGGGGACATTATTCACTTATCCGTCAAACATGGGAAGCTGATCAGCACATCTGATATGCGAGAGGCTGTCAGCCAGATGTACACTAGTGTTTTCCATTTCCTGCGTGAAGCAATGCGGTGGTATACGGCCAAACGACTGAAAAGACTTGGGAAAAGCTTCGATCAGAATTTCTACGACAAGTTCTCGGATATGCTGGACAAGATAAACACGAAAGCTGAGCAAATTCATATCAGGGGAAATATCGGCCATCACGCGAAAACCACAGATATCCTTCATATAACAAGAGAAATGAAAGAGAGTGTTGATCGCATGATGGTCACTCAAGAAGAGGATAGGAGAAATTTTCGAGAGCTCCAGATGGATAAGGCCTTATCCCATACCTCGAATCTGCTCTCTGCACAAATTACACAGATGGAATTTACAGGTGAGTCGCGCTGCCTCCAATTCCTTAATCTTCATCACCTCGTTGACTAGGATCAGAAGACTCCCGACGATTGCCTGATCCTGCAATATTCTCTAATCCAATGGTTCAGAGAAAGGCACTATTGCCAAGCGACGGAGCGTTACATCCTTCTCTATTTTCAATGGCTGAACTAAAACTCGCCTCCGAAGGACTAGAGACTCATATACTTCTCTCTCCTAGTCCCATGTATCTTGTCGATTCTGGACCTGTGTATTTTGAGAACAAAATTGTTCTCACAATTCGAGATTGGACTGCAGCATCCAATTCCCCATTATTACGAATCGGGGCACCGTCGGAGACGAAATACTCGTCGATCGCATCTGAAATATCTGCGAGTGTAGTGAAGGCTGCATCCAACCTCAAAATACCGGCGGTATATCTCTTCTATGGCTCTCTGCCTAAAGGGGAAGAGCCTTCAATCATATTGACACTATACTCACTAATTAACCAACTCATCAGTCAGATCCATGCGCCAGATAGTCAGGATTTTAGCTTTATGGTTGCTCGACTCAAAGAGCTAGACGGCGAGACCGAAACGTGGGACAAGGCTCTGTCAATATTTTCGGATCTTTTAGCATACGCACCACCCACATTGCTTATCGTCATTGACGGTATTGAACGTCTTGACAGATTAGAGAGCAATGCGGAGTATGTTGATGCTCTGATAGGTCTTTTGCATAATCAAACTCAAGGTCTTCGCGGACTGGGGAAGAGTTTGAAGGTACTCTTCACTACCGCAGGCCCTTGCGTGAGCCTCAATAAACTTGATGGGAAGGTATTGAAAACGATAACTACAAAGAGACAGAATACTATGCAGAGGCCAGGAGAGCCGCGGCTCGGGAGATCTCAGATCCAATTGTTGATTGGGAAGGAAGACAGGCTGGATACAAGATTCGTGTGAGCTTGGAATTATACGTATGAATATTTCGTGTTACGACGTAAAATTTTCTACAGGTTTAATATGCGACAGAGAAAGATGCAATACAAAATATTCTTGGATAGCATAATAAATTGCGCTCCAAGAAACCGAGCTCAACTCGAATTGCTACATTCTACTGATCAAGTCATAAATGCTAGATGGCGATATTTGTTTTGCTACTCTTTATATATTTTCCCTCCACTTAAAAAAAATCCTCTTAGATAATCAGATTAGGGCAGTAACGGAAGGAGCTCTCGTTTCTTTTCTGTTATATATAATTACATAGTGGGCGGGTTTCCAGGGATGTATTTATCAAATTGGGAATCTACCTTATGTCTGCATACTACGCAGTGTATTAGAGAAAACTAAAATACTGGAATCGGTTAAACCAAACATAAGAAGCAAGGTGGGGGGATTCCGGCTATTAATTACAAAGTTGAAATTTTGTAGTCGTATTTTGATTTCAAATATCAGAATTTTGAAATAGAAAACCAGACTTCGTAATGACCTAACGCTTGTGTATTGTAGGAGTAGGAGATGACCCAATTCTGCTCAGTATGTGGTCGTGTGTATCATTTAAGCACATTTTTTTTTAATGTATAATGATCAAAAACTGCTGGTTTCTGGTTTGGTTCTTCGTACCTTATTCGTTGCTGCGCCTGACCCTTTCATCACTTCTTTCGTTTTAACATTCATTGGACTCATATAGCAGCACCTAGTTTACTCAAATTATCAGCTGGATGGGTAATTTGGTTGAGATGTATCTCTGAACTCAGAGTGTATTGTTCTGTCTCGAGGCTAGCGGCGCTTGCGACTTCCTAGCCCACAAGGCTTAGTTCACGTGATATCGCCTCGTTATTTTCAGACCCGAAGAGAGACCCTCTCTTATAAATTTTCCAGGCTCAATATTATAGATCAGATCCTCCCTTTCTGTAACAGGACTTTCCACATTAAAATGTCCACATGAGTACTTTCCACTCTGGCCTTTGTGCCTAAGCTGCTATTGCTTGAGCCTGAGCCGTGAGTAAGCCTAAGCCTAGGATGGGCATTCTTAACCACTGCCTGAGTACACTCCAATTAAATCTGAGCATGTATTAAAGAGTCATTTAGTATCTGGAGGGCCTCTTTTTAGCTTCCTTAAGGCTCGGTTATACTTTCCTCGTCTTATCTCTACACATGGGTCCCATTTTAGCTCCGATTAATATCTCTCCGGGACTATTTTTAAATCTATATTCGCTTATATGTATATAATAAAGCTAAATAGCCCAGCCTTGTCATTCTATAACGTCCCCTTAGCGTTACAAATGCAATTTTATATAATATAAATTTAAATAGTAGTTAATTTACTTCTCTTTACTTCAAATCGCTTAATGCTATATTTTATCCATATGCTCCTTTTCTCTTTCTCTTGCTTGTTATCTTACTTGTTATCTTGCTTAAGGCTAAGGTGCTCTGATGGCGAGTCTAGTTCAGGTAGATTTTGACAATACATTGGGAAAGGGGGTTTATACTTGACCCATCTTAGTGGGTGGTTAGGATAACTAGCTCGCTAGCTGATTGTTATGAGATTTATAGAGCAAAGAGGTTGCGTCACGAGGTACTTATGCCGGGGCAGGAGAGTGGTTGGTTGGTCAGCTGGGGCGATGCTGCGTTGAGGAGTAGACACACTATGGCCTAGTGGCAGTAGGAGATCCATACAAATCTTGGCAGCCTGTGCCGCGCGGTATAGAACTGCATGAAGACGGGTGAGAAGTCAGCTGGGTAGCAAAGTGATGTATATATTCATGCGTCGGCAGGGCCTTGGAAGAGTCACACCAAGGCACAGAAGCACGTGGGGATTCATGCAAAACCGGGTAGAGGGTCAGCTAAGCGATGCTACGTTTAGGAAAGAAGTCACGTCAAGTTTCTAGTGGTACTAAGAGAATTATGCGAATCAGAGGTGGAGATTCATGAAGCATCGATACAACGTCTAGGGAACTGTACCAAATCCTAGTAGTATCGGGCGATTCACGTAAAACTTATTAAGGCAGATTCATATTAGCACCAGAATTGCACTAATACAACGGGTATGAGGTCGCCCGTATAATTTCTGCGGCCTCTGATATCTATACTAAGGGTTAGGATATCTCAGAGGACGGGGCTCTGCCTATCCACCCACAGCTTCCGATTTCTTCGGATCCGAGATTTTTGGATCATCGCAGGAAGATAAGGCAGACTCATCTTGGCGACAGCGTGTTGAGAAAGGGGGCGTTGGACGAATACTGACTCTGCCTATCGTTGTGTGATTCATGCAACGGCGATGCCGCGTCAGAGAGGAGTCAAACCAAGGCACAGTAGCTTTGGGAGATTCATGCAAATCCCAGCAAGGCAGAATTGAATCGGCGTTCTCGCCAAACTTATACCAGCAAAAGGAGTAAATGATCAGTTGGGTCGGGTTTATAGAGGTGGAGGTTCATGAGAGCAAACACGTTGAGGAGACTGACAAAAGGCAGTTCAAGTAGCATATGAAAATGGTATTTTGCTCAAGAAAACATCCCTCTGAATCAACCCAAACAACGCCGAAACACTTCCTCCTCGTCTCCTACCTTACTCACTACAACTATATGATAGTTGCTTCTATCTAAAACGGAAGTCCTTCTTCAAGAGAACTGAAATCCATCCGCATCTCATTATCATCCCACGCGACAAAATTCTCCCATATGTCCCGGCTATATTTTTCAAGAAGCTGGCAAGCTGCACGATGGCCATTTTCTAACGCTAACTCACGTGCTCTGTCATATTGCCTGAGACCAGTTCCGATAATCAGTGCGCCGGCGCTCAGCAGAAGTTGCATCATGTCGATACGGCCATGCTCCGCTGCGCCTTCAAGTGCAGTTCTACCTCCAATCTTTGCTGACGAGGCGTTGACGTCTGCTCCTCGCTGTATAAGAAGCTGTGCTATTCCGATATATCCACCGATAGCAGCGAATTGAAGTGCAGTTGCGCCGTATCTGTCAAATGGCGGCATGTTGATATCGGCACCATTATCCAAGAGTATGTTGACCATGTCTATCCTCCCTTTCTCCACTGCAAGCTGTAAAGGAGTACGTCGAACGCCAGGTATAATGTTGGGGTTTGCATCAGCTCCAGCTGCTAATAGTACTTTTACCAGGGCCAAGTCACTGTCATCTATCGCCACTAGGAGTGCTGTTTGATGATTATCGGTAACGATGCCATTCGGATCTGCACCACCATCCAAGAGCAATCTTACAATCCATGAGTCCTTGCTCTTGTCTGATTTAATTGCAGACCCCAGGGCAGACTGCCCTGGTGTGAGGTATGGCTTTGAAGGGGTTTTGGAGGAAGGATAAGTGTTATCTCCCAATTTTCTGTGGATAATCGCGTTTGCGTCTATCCCTTTTGCAAGTAGGACTTTGATCATTGCAGCATGCTTCAATCTGATGGCATGCTGCAGAGCGCCACATCCGTAGCCTCTTGAGTACCGTTTGTACCGGTGCAAACGCGCTGCAAGAAGTCTTTGCACCAACTCTACGCTCCCAGAGATCGCAACAACAAGCGACCATTCGTCTGGGTCGGCACCAAGCTCAAGAAGATATCGGACCATCGCTAGATCATTATTTCGACATGCAGCCTGAAGTGCTGTTTGTCCAGAGGATACAGCCCAAGAGGTGTTAACATTAGCCCCGGCATCAATCAGCAGTTTGATAGCCTCTTTACTTTTCTTCTGCACCGCAACGAAGAGTGCAGTTTTGCCACCTATTTTCTCTGGGGCGTCGACTTCAGCGCCTGCGTTGATAATATCTTGAATCAATGGATAAAGTCCCCAGTCGACTACAGCTGGCAAAACACTCGTTGAATAGTACAGCGTAGAAGAATCACTTTGCTCCGTTCCGTTCACCGCAGCACCAGCATCCAAAAGCCGCTTCGCTAGCTTCGAATCTCTCTTGAGTATCGCTGCTAAAAGTGGACTCTGATCCAGATTGTGGTCTTCAGTACTGTTGACATTTGCGCCTGCCATAAGAAGCAGGTCCACAATATCATTCCGACCATTGGTTATAGCAGTCCATAGCGCTGTATCGAGTGATTCAAGGGACAAGATTCGATATCCCGATTTCTCATCTAGAAGGAAACGAAGAACATGTGTATTCCCTTCTGCAATTACTCGTTGAATGGCGTGCTTGAGCTTTGAGTTTTTTTGGAGCTGGGCTCCAGACGCACCCAACCTATGAATCAGATCCATTTCTCCACACTCGATACTCTTAATTAAGGCAGCCGTTTTACATCTCTTCTTGCTTCTGTCGTCCGCGGTCTCTAGTAGGAAAAAAACCTGCGTAGGATCGTTCTTGACCGCACATTCGACCACCGGTTCTGTGACTTGGCCTCCAGATTCGAGCAGCAGCTTCACGACATTGATATCGCAACAACTTATAGCTTTAGTGATCGACCACTCGGTGACCCGAGCTCCATAGTCTAAAAGCAATTGAATCAATTCAATGCAGTCCGTACTCATTGCCTCTTCTAATGATGTTGTAATTTCCCCCTCGAATATGGATATTCCTTGCGGATTTGCTCCAGCCACGAGCAGAATTCGAACCATGCTGATTAACTCTGCGTCAGAGATACCATTGTCGTACAATAGAGCTTGATTAAGTAGGGTGGAGCTGTAGTCATCATCGCCTACGGTGATATTCACGTCGGCGCCTGCAGAAACAAGAAGTTCGACAACTTCAACTTGTCCGCACTCTATAGCATTGGCAAGAGGAGATTGTCCTAAGCCAGGGTTGACAGCTGCGCCAGCATCCAGCAGGATTTTCACGAGCTCTGGGTCTGTGTAGTCATCTACAGCAGACAGTAGTACCGATTCGGGATCGTTATTTCCCACCGAGAGATCAACTTTCGCTCCTCCATCTAGCAATGCCCTTACTAGCTTCAGACTTTGCATCTCGCACGCTCGGTTGAGTGGCGTACAGGAATAGCCCGAACTGCGGCGGTACACCTGCTCGTTAGGATTGATACCCAACTTCATCATTTTCTTGATCGTGTGAACATCTTCGGCGTCGATAGCAAGTCGAAACAGATTCTCAAAGAGGGCTTCAACCGTAGGTCCACCAATTGACAAAAGGTATTCCATCAGACCGGCTTTCGAGTGCTGTTTTACCCATTTATAGACGCTCTTACTGACATCTGTAGTCGACCGGAGGAAGTTATTCGAGATCAGGTATATGGATAGTTTCAGACAGCTTAGGACCGAAGATGGCTGTCGTTGCGATATTGCCGTGTCTACGGCGGTCGGGTTGCTAGGAAAGATATTCTCAGGCGGGAGGGCTTTGGTAGTCTCACTGACTGATCCCGATACCTTCTTACCATCCGTTCCTATCAAGTCTTCAAGGACACTAGAATGATTATCTTGAGAGAGAACCACCAAATCAGACCCGCCGTTCTCGGGGATGCATAAAAAGTGATTCCCTATATAATGAATGTCAGCATAGCTCTTGCTTCTGAGTCTAAGATCTATCACACTAAGACTGTAATGTAGGACAAAAAACCGCTCCATTATGCATCCACTGTCATGGATCTCACATACCTGAGTGGCTGAATTCAGAATTAAATTGATAGAAAGGAAGGTAATCCAGTACTACGTGGTGGAAGTTTATTGGTTGGTGGACGTAGCAGAGTTCTGTTGACGTCGATATGGATGCGGTAAACTTCGGTGGTGGAGTGCGAATAATGAACCCGTCAGGAATTGGCGGCGATGAGCCTATTTTTTGTCGTGAGAATCCAAAATTGACACCATGCGGGAGTTGCCTACCTGGAGGAAGAATTTCAATTGCTGCCGATATGGACCCATATCGCAGAGTCTCCTTCCTGACCTTTTTTGGATTGATCAGGTTGCCATTCCACTCTAACTCACTCTCCTTATGTTCTCTTTTCCTTTTCATTACTGTATGAGCCACTATCTTCCATTCTTCCGCGGTGCAATTCTTTCGAAACTGCCACTTCTTGAACTGGAGCTCATATTGTGATTTCCTTCTCAGATTTAGCGTCGATGCCGAGGATTTGAAAACAGCCACGGACACTTACGTTGCGATGAATTGATGCTTGGTTGCCATTTCATTCATGACCTCCGCGAGACTTAGATTCTGCTCTAGGTATAACGTCCGAAGTGTAGCCTTGAGCGGGCCCCAGACAATCTCAGCCGCCTGGTCCATTGTAGATGACAGGGACGTAATGATATAGAGAAAAAGTGAATCGTGATGGTTTTTGTTATGAAAGGAGTATTCGGTCCCCTTGGTACGAGGCTACGTACGGACAATTCGGGAGTGCGAGGCAGATTGGTGGTATCTCACGTGATTTCAGATTGGGCTGAGCTATGCAGCCCAAAGCGCGTGGGAAGGTGTAAAAAAAGTTGACTTATGCCAGAGAAGGTCACGATCGAAGTCAAAATCGAGAGGGGTGGATTGAGAAATAGAGAGGACGGTGAAAACCTCACGCAGGCGAGACCAGATTTTGGATTCAATCTGACCAGGGGCGCAGTTGCGAGCCTTGGTTGGCGACATCCATGGGCGGCAATTGGTCGGATCTAAAGCTTTTGAGTGGCGGGATCCAAAATCTTGGTGGGGTTGTCCCCAGCTTTCAAGCCACAGTGTCACAGGTCGACGCGACAGCAGCCTAATCGTTCGGTGGTAGCACAATCCTTCGCTCCGAGGGGATTGTCCAGAATCTGATCCGACCTCAAACCAACCATGCCGAGCTGTCGGAGGAAGCACTCAAAGGGTGAAGAATGCGGCTGAAGATATTGAATTGAAAAAAATAAAAATAAAAATAAAAATAAAAATTTTTTTTGGTCCAACGTTGGGACAACACTGGCAAAGGAATAGGCGCATGGCCGAAAGTTGGAAAATAAATATTGTCCCGTGATTATTCCACTCTGAACCGCACACCAGGTGAGCCTACTAGCGGTCTGCTCCCTTTCTCAAACATTAATTTCATAAGAACGTGAATAGTAAGACTCTACGGTGAACTTTTCCGCCTTTCCTCAAACCTTCTCTCCACTCCCCTTTTGGTCAGGTTTTGGAATTTCTGCCACAACTTCGTTACTGTCCTCGCCAACCAAGTCTCGGTTAGCCAATTCTCCCCATCCAGAATCTGGTGAAACATAGGATTCTGGTGAGGATAGGAATTTGGTTCCGAAATAAACCTAAGTCTGAACTATTTCAGTCCGAAAATAAATATTTAAACGAGCCCTCCTCCCTATACGTCTCTCTTGTTTTCGCTATGACCTTTCTCCAGTCCTGAACAACAAGTGTTCTGATCACGTGCCCATACTCTACGACTTTTCTCTGAAACCTATCTCATCATGGCTAGTAGCAAATCTTTCTCCAGGAAGGCAACAAATGGATCTGAATACGCGTATGGGTATGGCTATCTACCTTCTCCGCTGTCTTTTTTATCGATCTGCCGCTTGTCCCCTTTTTCGTTCCTCGCGAGAAGTATAATATAACCCGAGACACGGATCATTGCAGGCTAACATTTCCTATTTGGCAGATTCTACGGTACGGAGGAAGAGCACGAAGTACTCTTAAATCAAGAACTCGACCTCAAAGCGCTCTCAGCCCAGCGGCTCGAAGACTTCTTCGCGAACGAGAATTTCAAATCCAGTTCGCCTGCTTCCTGGGGTCATGCAAGCATCTCTTCAGCGAGGAAGAAAATGCAGGCACAGCTTCAGGCTTTCGACCAAGCTTTTCACAGAAATGATAACAAACATATGTCGTGCAAATAGGCAGGAAGATGTTGAGAGTTTCGGGAAAAGATGAGTTGGTTCTTCGCTTGGTGAGTTGAATAGGGCCGCTCTATGGGCCATACAATAACAAGAGGGCCCTGTCTGTAGAAAATAACTAGGAATGATGGGAAGAATCTCCTTGCATATCTTGCTTGTGCTGTGAAGAAGAAAAGAAAAGTTGGGGCACTTGACGGATGAAGCCCACTTGGCACAAGTGGAGAGGCCACTATGCCCGAAGTAGAGTAGTAGAATCGGTAGTATAGTCCATTCCGATCTCGTGCAGCTCGCCATCACAACCCGCCTGAGCTTTCGAGTGTAATTTTTTGGACCATATCCAGCTCCTTCCAGATAGCGTTCCGAATATGGCTAAGATCTGTCCTCTCACGCGCCATAGCTTCCTGGAAATTGGGAAATAATGAGGCGGAGACTAGGGGCAAGTACGATGTTGCAAAATGTCATCTCTGTAATGCCCCTGCTGTGGTTCAATTTATGTGCCGTGACGTATTGCTGAGCCCACATGCCCCAAGTGGCAGCATCTCCCAGCATATGGGGAGATCTGCGCAAGCCCAAACATTATGGCTACAGGAGGAGGCCTCATTGCGACGTGCAATAAAATAGACGGAATGCGGGGATAGATAGCATCTGATAAAATATGAAACTGCTTGTATAGTACTTCTATTTTCATCTGTATTCAAACCCACTAACCGTTTCAAGGTGATGGAACGGGTGTCTGCATAGAGGAGTCATTCTCGCTGACTAAGCGTAATCACGGCTGAACGATACACCAGTATTATAACAGAAATATCCCCGCGACACCACTTCGACTGATTCTCACCAGTGCCTCTAGAACACTCGGTGCTCAAAATGGTAACCCTCCCGAAGACACCGTTCCAACTTCATGGCGGTTGTTACTGTAGTGCCATCCTCTACACCATCTCCGTTCCTGAGCTCCCAGCCCGCAAGCTCCTCCCACAATCCGCCGCAACAAGGGATCGACAGTTCGCGCCTCCCAATGAAGTCAATGAACGCTTTCCTATCATCTCTCTCGATCACTGCTATTCATGCCGTCGAGTTCCAGGGTCCCTCGTAGAGTGCTGGTTCCTCTGTCCCCCATCATGGGTTCAATTCAGTCTTCAGCCTCGATCCACGTCCGCTGAGGGATCTGAAACAAAATCACTTGACGAACAGAAGGATCTCATCAAGCCCGAGACGATGGATTACCTGATGCCGGATAAATCTCTGACGGATCGCACGCATCTCACTTATTTCAAAAGCTCGGAGAACTCGAATAGAACGTTTTGTGGGAAGTGTGGCACGCATTTGACGTTCATGAGAAGTGGGCCGAAAACCCCTTGGATGGAGGCGTTGGGACCGTTCTGTGACGTTGCTGTTGGCACCTTAGATAAAGAGAGCGTAGAGATGGAGGGATTTAGACCGAGCATGCAGGTTTGGCCGAGTGACGGGATTGAATGGGTTGTGAAGTTGTTGAAGGATGGTCAAAAGAGCTTGGCTCCTGAGGTGTGTGACGAAATGTCTAAATTGCAGATAGATGGGCCGGAGAATAAATTAAAGAGCGAGGAAGCTATCGACTCTTCGAGGGCTTAAAGGAACATGCATTGCCGGGTACCGTTGGGTTGTATTTTAATAGCGTTTGGCATACGAAATTCAGGCATGACTAGATGCGTTACATATTGTCGCGTGCAAATTAGTCTGAAAAATCACCATCTAACAAATGCTCCTTGCTTATTGGCTCCGAAATTCCCAGACTGAATTATTGGTTCTGCTGTAGAGAAACTGAATAACCTTAACTACTCTTTATTCACACCTAATCTGGAATTGCGTTTTAGAAGTTTCTTACGCTTAGCTTCTATATCGCGTAAGAGCAAGCTCACTAATATCGGGCACGATAGTTACTAATATACTTTAATAAACATTGCTTTAGATCTCTAGGAATAAGGTAGTGACTTACGGTTTGCCCTTTAGACAGTGGTCAAGACTCGAGATCGAGAGAATTATAGTTAAATAACAGCCAGTCTTACAATTGCGGATAATGAGTGCTATATCAATATCGTAGAACGCTATAAGCTCGTGAGCCTTAGTAATTAAGGTACTATTCCTTCTATTTAGCCTTTCGATTCTTCTTTTAAGAGGGGCTGATAGTGTGAAGGCTTGGGCAAAAGGGTAAAGACTCAATTGATCGAATGCCTATTATATAAAGATCTAAAGCTAGAGACGGAAGAAGGGAGGGGGAAAGCACTGACTATAGACGGAATGATGGCTATCACGTGATGTAGCGGGGAGCCTGGGCAGCGCCCAAGCCGCTGCCCTGACACTCGCATAACCCCTTTTCATACCGCTGAATAAGTTTCCTTACATTCTCTATATCCTCTTTAGTAGTCTAAGAGTTATACTCTGTCGGCCAGCCTTCCTATTTAATCAGATTGTGCCTCTGTCCTGATAGTACTGCTATATCTTTTACTTCCTCAATTTCCCGCTCGTCATCATCCTCTAGGTCTGGTATAGGCAGTAGGACTTATTGTCCTTCCCTAGGCCTATACTCCTCAATTACCTGAATAGGAAAGACGTTATGTAGTGGGTTGTATTTCTTTGGTAGAACTAGTCGGTAGGCTTAAACTCCAATCCTTTCAAGTATACGTAAAGGCCTAATCCACTTTAGCAAAAGCTTTTAATCCTTAAGTTATAGATTCCTTATATATAGCTTGACTAGGTCTCCACACTTAAATATTCGGGGTTGGTGGCGCTGATTATAGTATTTGGGTACGTCCACCCCTCATCCCTTTTCGGAAATCGGGATTAAGCCCCTAAAGCGGGTTTTGGCAAGACCCGCCTTTCTGGGCAACATCCGCTATGTAAGTTAGTGAGACGTAGAAAGTGCAGCCTCTAAAGGCTAGCCTCTTCTATAGGGCTTGATTCTTCAGTGCAAAAGATAGAATACAGAAATGTCCCTTTGGCGAGAGGGAATATCTCTCCGACTATTTGAGTTGTAGCAGGATCAGCAGTACTGGGGAGTTAAGGAACATCTTTAGCTTTTAATATACTTGGAAAGGATTCCTCTTGGATACTTCGTAATATGTGGAGGTATCTCGATAAGACGGTGAGGGGGGCTTCTGTTTGTGAAATTAGGGCTCCGAGACAGCAGGTAAGATCTGATGTAAATCTGTCTGCAGCTGCTAAATTTATCAGACGTCGTTTCCAGCACATGCACTTTTTCAAATCGGAAGCATGACATTAAGATGGCCATATACTGCCAATGTGTCTGAAAGAAACATAAGAAAGACTGAACCTTACGCTGACGCTACTCCGAGAATCGGGGTTCCAGGCCTCACCTGCGTCTCTCCCTCAATGGGGCTTCAAATCCACTGTGATTCCTGTGGCAGCGAAACCTTGAAGCACACGTCTTATGCATGTACACAGTGTCTACGTGGCATTTGTCAAGTCTGCGTCAACGTATTGATGGCTAAGAAATGGACGAGAAGGAGATGCCCATGATGCTTTGCAAACGATGCTCAATTCAAACCGAACTGCTAGTATTACTACACAAAGTGCCCAATTGTGCGATTCTCGAATTGCTGACTTGCGGTCTTTGTCCAAGCCCTTGAAACCATGCTTTTCTCTCTTTCTCTCTTTTTCTAATGCTCGTCAACTATCTTAGGGCTAGTATTCAGTAATGCCATGACATTCATTGGATTTTTAATCAAGTCGTTCGAACAGGTATGCGGCGTTTCTACATTTGATTGGATCATGGGCGCGCTCGGAGGCGGCCGGCACCCACTGTTTCCAACTGAGCCTACCTTCACGAGTGGGAGATACAAGGTTCAGGATCAGAGGTTGACGGTGCAGCTGCCCTTCTAGAACGGGCCTACTGAGCTCGTTGAAATATAAATGACTTCAAGAATCATTGGAAGAAATCCGAGGACGATAAATCATTCAGGCGATGGTATAGGTGGATCGAGACGCATTGTTATATGGGAGCCAACGCGGTATGCCAAAGTCTAAATAGCAGTCCCGGGGCCAAGTGCTCACCCATAGGAACCTGCATTTATGAGGCCGAAGAATAATCAAACGAATCCGCAAGTATGTTGAAAAAACCGAATAGAGTGGCTAAAATTAGTATAGCTATTCTTGATCGTAGAGAGTTTTGTTGCTCCTCCATGGTCTCGAGTTGAGTATGTGGCTTGATTTACTTCTAAGAGAGAGAAGGATTTGAGCGGATTGTAGAACAACAGCAGTCTTCCTGGCCGTTTGAGGATCAGGAGAGGCTTCCACGGCCAGGTTAACGTTTCATCCGAGCAGAGCCGAAACCGGTTCATTCGGCCCACCGATGTTGTGAATATCCATCTTGATCTCCTGGACGAGGAACTGTTCATCTAATGCTGGGATGATGTGACTTTAGCCTGAAGCATCACCCAGAGCTTCTCAAAGTATTAACTCCTCCTGAGACGGTAAGCACTCCCTGAAACCCAGGAACATCCGCAGAACCTATTTGGGATGCAGT
Source organism: Cairneyella variabilis (assembly GCA_001625345.1). Classification (NCBI taxonomy): domain Eukaryota; kingdom Fungi; phylum Ascomycota; class Leotiomycetes; order Helotiales; genus Cairneyella; species Cairneyella variabilis. Next base: position 35,732 of record AYLM01000161.1, on the reverse strand, counting down.
CTGGTCCCTGTCGAGGATGCTGGATAGATTGGGGTAAATTTGCAGTGGTATGTTGGGTATTTATCCACTCTGTGGCCGCCGCAGACTCTTGCCAATGGACCTTACCCTTCTGACGCCCTCTCCGCCAAAATTCCTCGTTGTCACTGCTTCCTGTCACGTAGAGAGAGCCCCGCCGTAGCTGGCAAACCGTCCATCCTGGGCTCTCACGCCGGAATATGCCCTTCCGTGGCCAGAATCTCCACCTTGCTCTACACTACGATCGGCCGATTACAGTATTTAAGACTTTACTGTATAACTCCCGACAGCGTGCTTGAAGAAGGAAGTCACCACCACAAGCTCGCCTTATCCATCAATATTACCATCGCCTAAACCCTTAGAATTCACGGAACGGTTTCCTAGTCTCTCGTTAACGAATACGATCAAATCACAAGCATTGGCGCAAATTGTACAACTGAATCAGTTCGAGCCCAAGTTAACCCGTGCTACATAACAATCACCAAATCTACTCTAATGCAACATTCCCCAAACCCATCCGTCCAAAATCCAAGCCCACCTCACCAATCATATTTCTAACGGCTTTATACCTCGAAGTCCCCAACCTGAGGTACGAGGTCTTTCTCGCCACCGCTCCCTCCACCTAAAACGAAGCAGGCGGAGCCGTAGTCTTAAGCGTCACATCCTGCATGCTGGAATCAGCATCAGCACTTCCATCTTCCACCCACAACAATTTCCAAACACCAGTCTCAGAGGTTTGCTGAGCATAGAAGTTCGACGTCAAATCGCTACCGCTACTCCAGAAGAGCTGGGTACCGTAAAACAAGAAATCACTTGTCGAAAAGTCTACAGTGCCGTTGGTAGATGAGGTGAAGGATATTTGAGATGTGGAACCGGAGGTGGTGTCGATACCTAGGAGGGGATTTCCGATGCTGGCGCTAGTGTTGGTGGACGAGGTGGTGTTCACGGATGCGTAAAGAGAGGTAGAGTTGAGTGAAACTATAGGTAGTATGTGAGTGGAAAAGAAATTAGGCTTGAGAGAAGGAATTCGGTCGACGTACACGTGATGTTTGTTGAGACAGATGCGCTGCTAGGACCTTGTTCTCCAATATAGGCCAATGCTGAATAGATTATGTTAGATATAGGCTAGGTGGCGGGAGCAGAAGGTACGAATAGAAGATAGGAGTAGAAAGGGTTAAGGGATACTTACAATCTGCGTACAGGACTGGTAGACCTGTGAAGTTAGTGCCATATGCATACAACGTAAATGGATTCGTAACATCCACCGTTGCTCTTTCTGAAATTACAGAGGCAGAGGCAAGAGCTGATCCTGCTGTAGCCAGAAAGAGGTAGGCACTCATCTTGAGAGAAGCGGAAGGCATTTTGAAGTTGGAAAGAAGCTGTCTGGGAAGATTCGATTGAAGATTAAAGTAAATGATTGAATTGGAAGTGCTTTGAGAGTTGACTTAGGTCCAGTTGGAGAGGTTCTATCATTATGTTATAACTTGATCGCTGGTGGCGCGAAATCAAGTTTCTAGGACGCGCACCTATGTTTTCTATGACTGAACAGGGATCTGATTAACGCGTCAACCATAGTGGGGGCTTTATATTAGATCTCAGGAACTCGGTCACTAAGATTATCTTGTGACAGCAGAGAGTGGAGAGGCACACTTGTAGCCAGAGCTCGTGACTATGTCGGACAATTAACGACGGCCACATATATGTGGGTTTTGTGGCGTTGATCAAAGCTTAGCAAAAATCTTGATTCGCATTGACTTGTTGACGTGGAAGTCGTTTCGCCCCCACTTGAATAAAGGGCACTTACCCACAATTTGCCCACAACTGTGGGTAGCCGACTAGGGGGGTATAGCGAATAAGATTAGTAAGATTTTGTCACTTTCTAGGAATTCGGGTTTTCTTAAACCTTCTATCGGCACTCTGAATCCGCTTAACTAAGTTTCTAGCTGGGTATCTCACCACTCGGAGACCTCCCTTTAACTCTCCGCCTAAGAAAAGTGGAAAGTGCCCTTTATTCAAGGGGGGATAGTACTGGTAGATCTATTTTTGTCGGGTCGTGTAGAGTACCATTCGTCAGAGGCTGCCAATCAGGAAATCGCTAGGATTTTACATCCAAATTAGGCTTCCCCTCGTCTATACTTGTCATTACTGCGACTCGTAACGATATTCCTAGAAAGAATTACCCTGGCGCCCGAATGGACTCGCGTAAAAGCTTGATCGTTTATTCCATTTTCGACCCTGTATTCGTGGTCTCGGATCCATATGCCGTCGAAATTCTGGTATCGCATTTGGGTACAGGTACAATTTCATCGTAATACGCAATGTATCCTGACGAGAGAAGAAGTTGACTCGGACCCCGTCAGATGATAGCAGCTATGCGCAATTCACGGCCTCCACTTGCTATGGAGATGGTACGAGACATTCTTTATGGCAATTCAGGCCACGACATCTTTCCCGCGTGAACTTGAAGATCCTAGGGGGCTATGCCTGCTGTGGAGTATATATTGACTCCTTGGAAAGCAGATTATGGTCTCTCATCCTCATCCTCATCCTCATCCTCGTCCTCGTCCTCGTCTTCATCTTCATCATCTTCATTCTTTTCTAACCTCATCTCACCAAAATATTTCATCATGCACTTTCCTTCCAAGCTTTCGTTCACGGCAATCACTGCTTTTTTGTTCTTGCATTCAACCAATGCCACTCCTCACCAGCTTCTTGACACTCTTTCTCAACGTGCCACGGGCTGCGAGAACTCTGCAGCCGATAGGAGCTGCTGGGGAGACTACGACCTCACTACTAACTGGTATGAAGAGGTTCCTGATACTGGGGTTACTCGAGAGGTAGGCTCTCAACAATCCGTCTAAATTTTAAGTGGTTTGGAGTAACAAACCAATAGTACTGGTTTCAACTCCAAAATGGAACTGCTTCTCCTGATGGTGTTTCCCGAAGCGTCCTCACTGTAAACGGCTCTATCCCCGGCCCAACGATTGAGGCTGATTGGGGGGACACTGTCATCATTCATGTCGATAATGCTTTGACCGCAAATGGTACCAGTCTTCACTTCCACGGCATTCGCCAGAATGGTACAAACCAGAACGATGGTGTCATTTCAATCACCCAATGTCCTACAGCACCAGGCAGCTCCATCACATATACATGGAGGGCAACTCAGTATGGAAGCTCTTGGTATCATTCACATTACGCACTTCAAGCTTGGGAAGGCGTTCTGGGTGGTATAGTCATCCATGGCCCAGCAACAGGAAATTATGATATAGACCTAGGCAACATGTTTTTGCTGGATTGGACTCACGAAACACCTGACGCACTGTGGGATTCTGAAGAGGCAAGTGGCCCACCTGCTTTAGACAATGGTCTTATCAACGGAACGAACACATATGGTGATCTTGGCACCCGGTATGAGACGACATTTTCATCTGGAACGAGCTACTTGCTTCGCTTGGTGAACGGAGCCATCGATACTCACTTCAAGTTTATGATCGATAATCACACCATGACAGTCATTGCCGCAGATTTTGTTCCTATTGTTCCTTATACCACTGATGTACTAAGCATTGGCATGGGTGAGCACCATATTCATACCTCATTCATACCTCAAATCTATAACATTCATCGCTGACTCTGTCTAGGTCAACGATACGATGTTATTGTCAACGCTTCAGAGGCTACCGATAACTACTGGCTGCGCGCAATTCCTCAGACTTCATGCAGTACCAATGACAATACCGACAACATCAAAGGCATAATTCGCTATGATTCAACTAGTACAGACGATCCAACCACCACAGGGTACACCTACACTGATAGTTGCGACGATGAGGACATGAGCAACTTGGTTCCATACTTAGCACTTGATGCCGGGGACGCCGACCTGACCACAGACCTCGAAGTGGGCCTGACCAAAAGTACCGTCTTCCGATGGACCGTAGGCGGTGAAACCTTCCTCAGCAACTGGAGCGACCCAACCCTCCTCCAAATCTACAACAATGCCACAACCTACTCTACCTCCCTCAACGCCGTCATCGTCAACACAAGTCAGGAATGGGTCTACCTCGTCATCGATATGCCCAGCACCAACGTCCCCCATCCCATCCATCTCCATGGCCACGACTTCTACCTCCTAGCCCAAGGCACCGGCTCCTACTCTAGCAGTGTCACACTCCAGACGACCAACCCTCCTCGCCGCGACGTTGCCATGCTCCCCGGAGACGGTTACCTTGTCTTTGCCTTCAAAGCTGACAACCCCGGCGCATGGCTAGCGCACTGCCACATCGGATGGCATACGGATGAAGGTCTCGACTGGCAATTCGTAGAGACGCAAGATGAGATAATGGATATTGTTGATACGACTGTGCTTTTGGATCAGTGTGCTGGATGGGAAACTTACGTTTCTGAGAGCGGCATTGTGCAGGATTTTGCGGGCGTGTAAATAAGATCAAGAGGCTTGTATTGGCAATGACACGGGAACTTTTGTCTGATATCTGCTTTTAGTGAGAAATGGTGAAAAGGGTTAGACGTTGGGAGAACTGGGTCTTTCATGTTGTTTTTCATGTATTGGTGGCGTACGTCGTGATATCTTTTAGCCTGTTAAAAGAAGTGTAATTTCCAGAATCGTTGTTCTTGTTCTTGTTCTGAAATGTAATAGAGCAAAGTCCTCTGAATATTTAGGGTTGCGTCCACTAACGACGGAAATTAACAATGGAACTCCAAAGGATTTCACTTCGGAGGGAGAATACTCTCCCTAATGCGGTAATTGGCCGGCACGAGAGCCATTTGGCTAATATGAAGGAGAATCCTCTTCTCCAAATGCACCGATCAACTTTCTCTGTTATATGCATCTGGCGACGTGTCTGCGTCGTTAAATCAATCTTTAAATCGGAATTTCTCATCGCATCCTCTGGACATGCCGCGGGCCTCACCGCCAATTCACCAATCCACTAATAATGCCTGGCAATATGAAAATGCGGCCAACTCCAAGAGGGTATGGATTACTAACAATCGAGACACCCATACAATTGATCCCATTCTACTCCTACCACAGTCCACAAAACAAGGCCTTTCTCACATCTCCAATAGTAATACCCCTCAGTCATGCTTTATGTATCTAGAAACATGCTAATGTTGCCCAATAGGAACCTGGCTTCATATCCTCAGATCGAATCCAAAGCCAATCTTATCCCATTACCGTCTTAACAGAGCGCCAGGCATCTTCCATCTAGCCGAAGCCTACTCAAAGGACAATACAACATTATTCCCGTGAAAAAAAAAAAATCTGCAACGGACTTAAAAACGAACGAAATATTCAAGTACGAAATCTCAACTGCTCAAAGAGAGCATGAGGACTGCGTGGCTCACACGCCAGGCAGTGGCTGGAAAGCAGAAATACCGGCAGGCCAGTCACCGATATTCGCGGGGTCTTTTCCAATGCGGATGAACTGTCCCACGGAGGGCGTGGGACCATCTAGCACGAAAAGCATGAACCACCCGGGCGGAGCAATATGTGCGTTTGGCGGCGCTGTAATCGTGCATGTATTACCATCACACGAGACAGCCGGGAAGATCGTTCGTTGACCCATTGCATTTCCGTGTGTTGAGACGACAGAGCCAAGCATTGAAACTTGAAGACTGGAGGTTGAGCCCAATGTCAATGTAAACTCGACCGACTCGCCGTACTCCCAATCTGTGTTATTGATTGTGAATGTCGGGCGCGGAAGACCGGAGAGAAGGTATGGTGGTGAGAAGACTTCAACACGGTACTCTTCTGGCCATACACCAGTAGGTTGGTCGTAGTCACCTGTAGGATCAGAGCCGGTAATCAGAACGCGGCCGTCAAGAAGAACAATGGCTTCGGAGTGGTAGAGACGGGCGACGGTAGTGTTCGCCATAATGCTCATACGGGAGTTGACAGGCTGGCTTGGGTCGTAGAGTACTGCGTTATAGTTTGGATCTCCTCCTAAGCCGAAACCAGCAACACCGTGTTGACCGCCGTTAACGATGACGTAAGTTCCATCGGGGAGACCGGCCATACAGGGCATAACACGCCGAGATGGCTATAGAAAGGTGTCAGTATTGGGACATTAACCTAAGGGAGATTCACATACCATTCGCTCAATGGTCCAGGCTGCATCTGCATCCTCCGGTCTCGTGGATACGCAATTATCAATAGGATATCCACCACCAGAAGTCGATCCACCGCAGATCAAAACGCCCAAGTTCTCGGTGTATGGTGCATACTGCGGCAAAAGAACCATAGAGCCTTCGAGCTGATACGTGCGGCCACCAGTGGGATCGTTGACAGCCGCAGGCATATTCGGGAGTGTCTTAATCGTCTGGAAGGTGACCTCATCTAGAATCCGGGCCTCATTATAGTATGCAATAAAGATGCCAGAAGGGACCACGCATACGAACGGATACAAGTTGAATGGTGCTGTTCGGTCTAGGAAGTCTAGATAGACAGTTGTGTTAGAATAGCCGCTAACAGTACTTGCGTCAGGTACTCCTGTGGCTGGAAGAAGTTCGAGTGTAGGCTGCTCAGCATCATTGCTTCCTATCTCTCCACCAATAATCATTATAGAGCCATTTGCCATAGTCATGGCTGATGGGTACCAACGTGGAACTATGTAACCTTAGAATCAGCATTACTTCCAAAAAATGGCCTAGAGTCTTGAAACGTGATTCTAGAGCTGTGAGGTATGTTTGGTGGGTGCATGACGAACCTTGTAGCGACAGAACACCAGGATCTTCTTGCCATTGATTCGTTCCCGGCACTCCGGCGGATCCATCAGGCCAATATAACCTCACACCGAAGTTCGACTCGCCAGCCCAACCTCCGACAGTCATTTGCCGTCCAGCCTTATCAGGCAACGTGATACCAGCACTGCAAAAGAGATCAGTTTGCAGTCCCGTCATCGTTCTCCACGCTGCACTAAAGTCATCGATTTCCGACAAGTCGAGCTCGTAGGCTCCGGTCCCATTTGGTTCACCAGACCCGTACTTTTCAGAGAACGTAACTTTGCCGGTGACGACTTGTGAAGTCATGAGAGGAACGACGACTCCACCAATCAGGAAAGCGTATTCTCCAGCGGCTTCACCTGTTGGGAAGTTGAAAGTGTAAAGCGGCTCCGGGCCATCCCAAGCGTAATAAGTCAACAAGTTACCAGATCCACAGAGATATTGGCCATCACCCGAGCAGGCAGAATTACATTCGGAATCCGCCACAATTTGCGGGACAGCACTTCTAGTATAAAATTGGACGTCATCCGGATCTGTTGTCGTACCCGGAGCTGAAGCCACATAGATATTTTCGACATCACCACAAACTGCGAGGAATTTGATCAGTGACGAAACAATCTCCATATGGCAGAACACTTACAGCACTCCGAACCATACTCAAGACCGGCGGCGTTGTAGCCAAAGAGTTGGCATTGGGTAATGCACGCTTCCGGGGTGTTGCTCGCGTTATTCCAAACCATATATGGAAATGTTGACAAGATCTCATCAGGATCTTCATTGGAAGGAATGTTATCCCTATTTTAGAATTGTTAGTCCTACTTCAAGTAGGAAAGAAAACGAAGATAGAAAAAGGGAACAGAAATCAGTTGTACTGACTGGAGACATCCTTTATACACCCAATTTGCAGGTAAGCCAGTGGTCTGAATGGCTGGTGGTTGATAGACCACGGGAGTCCCGATGGAGTAGAGTGTCATCCTACTTCCGGCTCCACAGTCCTCGGCTGAGTTGCCTGAGCAAGCCATGTCGCAATCCCCCTGGTCCGCTGCAAGAGCGCCTCCATTATAGATTTCATTGCCGCAGAAGCACTGAACGCTATACTCCATTCCAGCAATGGTGTAATTGGCAGCGGCGCATGTCTCAACGCATGATTGCTGAGTCAACGCCTGGTTATCAGGTTGTTGATCGCTTAGGATACGCCCGTTGAGGCCATCAACCCAGCAGCCCTGATAGGTCCATCCAGTTGGAAAGCCTGTTTGAGCAGGAGGAGTCGAGACAGAGACGCTGACCGAGGACGTGGTGGTTGTACCCGTACCAGATGCTGATGTTGTTGTGGACACTGCCGTACCGTTACGCATGTACAGTTCCAATCGGTTCCCGGCTCCACAGTATTCGTACTGGTTCCCTGGACAGATAAAGCTACAGTCGGTAAGGGTGGCTAGAACTGAGCCGGCATTGAGGCTGTTTCCGCAATAGCCTGGTTTCAAAAGTTAGTAAGAATGGTTATCATAGATTACAAGACTAGATAGAAGGTGTTGACAAACATTCACCACCGTACTCAACTCCGAAATAATCCCAAGCGGCACAATCATTTGCGCACTCTTCTAGAGTCATTGCGGTGTAATCATAGTATGAAGCTGAGGAAAGTGCCCGCTCATCTGTTGCTTCCGTGTAGCATCCCTGGAAGCTGTACGCCCCAACAGTAGACTTGATTGCGAGGGATTGAACTGCCGAAGCTGAGGTGCTGACAGTTGATGTAGGAGATTGCGAAGGGCTAGGGCTAGCCAGGCCTAACGAGACGCCAGTTGACGAAGCTGCCGAGGAAGCAAAGCTTGTAGAGGTACCACTAGGAGATCCAGATACCGTCGAGGTTGTCGTCGAGGCTGTTGTGGAAGCAATATTTGTAGAGATACCACTAGCGGATCCAGATGCCGTCGAGGTTGTCGAGGCTGTCGTCGTATTCCAAGGCGGAAGATTGACTGAATGTTCATAGTCATAAACATCAAGCCTATTTGAACCACCACAGAACTCCGACAAATTACCATTGCAAAGCATATCGCATCCCGCCAACCCTTCTGGAGCAAGCATACCTCCATTTTCAATACTGTTTCCACACCCTGTGAAGACAGTTAAAATCATTGCATACAAGAGGGGGGTTCCAAGCATCTTACAACACTCTCCGGCGTATTCCACTCCCGCAAGGACGTAGCCAGCAGCTTGGCACGTTGACAAACAAAGGTCTACGGTCATATCCGCCGAGCCACCAGTTACTGTAACACCATTAGGAAGAGCACGGCCAGTAGTTCCTTCCCTACATTCATCTTTGTCAGTGAATTTGGAAAACATGAGGATAAATTCGCCTTCAAAGGGTTCCAATTATCGAACCCAATGGCCGGATTTGATGACGGAGCAGCCCGACCACTGCCCTTAAAGCTCTGATCTTGAGATACGGGGTTTAGGAAATGACTTACGCATAGCACCCAGAAAATGTCCAATTCGCAGGCCCAGGGTTTGTTTCCGGTCCAGTTGTCCCACTCCAGAAAAGATTCAATCTGTTTGGGCCTCCGCATGCTTCTGTAGCGTTACCAGTACATGTCATACTGCAGTCTGCCGCCGGAGCAGGTCCTGATCCTTCAGCCAGTGCATTGCCGCAGACTAGAACCATGAGCTTTTGCGACCCCTGACTCGGAGATTAGGGAACATACAGCACTGAGCAGAGTACTCAGTACCCGCATATATGTAGCCAAGGTCACTACAATATGTAATACAGGACTCGTCGGTCATGGCATTATTATCGTCATAGCCTCCACCAGTCAAAGTGCGGCCAACGTCCCTATCTTCAATCAGTCATCCGGTTCACATGCGGAACTGCGGTAGAAGCTTACACATAGCATCCTTGGGATGTCCAGTTACCTGGAAGAGTTGTAGGGACAATTCCATCTCTCGGTTCGATTTTCAGAGCATCACCAACCGCAAGCTATTTAATTGATGTTAGACAAATACATTTGAGGGAGGGGGTAGGGGGCTGTGATCAGTTCTTTGAATACTGACCGATGATACCAGATGGATTGCCCCAAGGAAAAATCCACGATTTCGCACCATTGTGGGAGACTTGAAGCACCGGGCGATGGACAGTGGTGGAGAGCCAATTGTATTTTATTAATTAATTAATAAAAGATAAAAGACTATAGTCCGCGATGAGTGCACCATAAACGACAGTAAACAGGAGAAACGACAGTTGCCACATAGGCTGGCCTGGGGAAGGACGGAGCGATGTCGAGGCGACTTTAAGAAGAAGAGGCTGTAATATTCAAAATATTGAGCTATCCGCCTCTCCCGCCCTTTCCCAACGGGCGTTCGATCATTCGATTATGCAAATGTACCCTGTCTCCCGAGACCCACTACAGTACGGGACAGGGGACGGCGGCGGCCCTGTTCCTGTTCAGCAGAGGCAACCGTCCACAGTTCGTATCTATCGAATGTCGATCATTTCTATGAGATCCCCTCTAGCTCGGTTTGCGGAAGAAAATTGATTGGGTGAGGAGAAGGTAGAGGGGAGAACTAGCTCTAAATGGACGCCTCAAAGCTTACTTCGAAGTCCTCAACCGGGATTTGGAACGCCACCAATATTAATCTGCATGCTTACCTGAACAGCCTGACAGAATCCTGGGGTTAGCGGGACGGGTGTCGATGAAAATACTTTGTACAGGCCGAACAATCGTACGAAGTATGTTTGATGTCTGTGCACCTCTCGAAGATTCCACTCGGAAAGGGATATTATCCAATAGCTGTATAGGATTTAGTGAATTCTTGTTACTTGATAGATTAGGTTTAGATAGAACTTAAAAGCACAGACAGGAAACATCATGGGTTTGGGCATGTAAAATTACGGTACGAAGTATGGCCGCTCCTTCCGTAGCCGCGCAGAGCCACATTTCGTATCGGCTACTGCAGCTACGTCATACCGCCGTGGAATACTACTTCGGTATGTACGCACTATTGACGCTTTATCGAGCTAATCCGCCGAGTCACCCAATCGCATTGCTTAGTGCTTATTGGGTGATGGATGGCAATATGGCTCGCGCGACAGTAGCAATGCGGCCAGGCTTTTTAATAATTTTCAACCTTCATAACTAGACTTCTTGATTATTACTTCGATAATGGCTCCCGCAGATTACTCTCCCCGCCCCCAAAATACATGCTACGGTAATTGTGGAGCCTGCGAGACAGGGACAGCAGAGACCTTTTACCATCCAAAATACCCTGGGAGAGGACTCATTTGATGCTCGTTCTGTTAAAGGATGCGTGACTGGGTATAATTAGAATATTGTAACATCTAGGACCGTATCCCATTTCGACTTTTCTATCCTTCGCTCCACACAGGGCATACCATCCGTCGTGGGATGCACAACCTCACGCCTTCGTCATCCTCACCATGTCTATCAAACGTTCAAAAGGTCATCTCATCATAACCTCTTCACCTCGGTCTGGGAATTTCTTGGAGTTCTTCCTGGCAGTCTCAGGCATTCTCATTATTGGGTATTTCCTCTTCTTACGCGATCGAGGACACGACTATCACCAGATATACAAAGTCGCTGTATCCAGCGAGAAGGCCACTTGGGTGGAGGCTTCGCTCGAGACAGAGATTGATGTGCCGTATGATAATAGCGCGTTGGTTGCGCTGTGCAAGAGCAGAGACTGGATCGATGGCCTGATATTCAGATGCCCTCCCCTCACAGGAGGGGTTGCAATTGTGCGGAACGCGATATTGAACTGTGTTCGGTATGCCATTGAGGCTGGCGGTTTGTTCCCTCTTCTGCCCTGCTACTAGCAGTCTTGAGCTAACAAGTACTCATTCGCAGCAACCTCACTCTTCATCCCCGAAATCGACGTCGCACCAAGCAGCAAACCCTCTCATCCAAAACGAACAACCCCTATCACAGTCCCTTTTGCCCACTTCTTCGACTCCGATACCTTCACACACTCCTTACGCACCTCCTGCCCCCGTATCACTTTAATATCACACCAGAATGACCTCGACAACTTCCCCTCCACGAACCCTCCCATCCCTTTCACCCCCGCCTCGATTACCCCTTCCTTCTTCGAAGACACCGACAGCAAAGTCCTCAACAATGAAGCCCTTGGCAACTGGGTTACATCATTCCACAACTACCTCAACCATACCAGACCCCTCCCAACCATCTCCTCCAATCCCATACTCATAACCCTGACTCCTCCGCCAATATTCCAATTCCCCACCTCTCACGACACCGCCGAATTCATCGCCACCTTCGGGCGGCTCATCCGTCCAGCTCCAAATATCCGCCATCTCGCATCTACTATCCTCTATGCCCTGGACAACACCTACAATCTAGGTCTAGCACCCAGTATCCCTGGCATCCAAGCCAACAAATTCTATGGCGCAAACTTGCCACTGGACGATGAGGCTGGCAAAATGCATAGTGGGTGGACAAAGTCCTCTGTGCAGAATGAACACTACATCGCATCCTGCGCGCACAATTCCCTCCCAGTCATCTATCTCGCCAGCGGGAACCCCTCCGAAGCTAAGAACTTCTCGGATCTTGCATCAGATCGCTCTATTGCTGTTACCACGAAGACCGACCTACTTTCACGGGAAGGATTCGAGAAGGAATTGCAGGAAATTGGGGGATTGAGTTCGGGTCAGCAGGAACTGATTGATTACGAGGTATTGTTGAGAGCGAGTGTTTTTGGTGGGGCGTACACTTCCCCGTTTTCGTGGAATGTCGCGTTTCGGAGACGTATTGTTACGTCGAATGGGAGTTGGCTTCCTCTTCATCCTAGAGTTGCGAATGAAGCGCGCTCAGTCACTGAAATGCACACAAGGGAAATGGGGGATGGAAATGATGGCGAGCAGAGCTTTAGGGATGAGGTTAGTGTAGTATTTGGGGAGAGGGCGGCAATTGGGGAGAGGGCGACAATGGGAGTGAGAAGGCTTGAGAAGAGCTTGTGGCCTTGAATTTAGTTATTTATTTATTTATTTATTTTGGACTAAGGGTTGGGGGAGAAGAGTGCTGGAGAAAGTATGATAATAATCAGGAGTTAAAGTAGGATGCAAGGCAAGGTTAGGGATAGAAATAACCATCACTTTTATTGCCAGTATCGACATCGGTATTGGAAGATTTAGACTAGCAATTAACACAAGTTGCTGTCTCACGCAGTGTTTCAGGGGTCTTCGATGGTACTTTCGATATTCTTCGTCGCCCAAAATATTCAAGCGCGGCCAGGGTGAAAATGGGACAAACCAGTTGTGGTTGTTTTCTGGTCTGTGCAGCCTGGTGCCGTTGTAGCCGTGCTCCATCGCTGAAGGATGTCTACGTTGTATCCGTACATCCGACTAAAAGTCTTGGCTGCATGCTGCATCTGCACGTTTGGCAGGGTCGCACGAGTGGCTTCAGGATGGAGAGCTAGGGCTGCTTTCTTCACCAAAAAAAAGAAGAAGAAAAAATATTTTCTTTTTCTTTTCACCTAATATCACCCATCTCACGGTCCTACCGCTGACAATGATTTGTGGATAAATTACGTGGGTCTTTGTTTACGAACTCTGCACTGCAATTGTAAAATCTTAGCCTCAGGTACACTCGGTATCAGATTGAATTATTCCCGAATTCCCACACTTTACATCCCCATTCTTCTTCAATATCATTAGCTTTAATACCAATCATCATCACAAATGTTATCTTATTAGGTCAATAGGTAAATGCCCATATCTCTCATCCGTGACATTCTTAGTATAGAAAATGAGGCACCTCTTGTAATGAGACTTCACTCAGCTATAGGTTCAAGGTAATTAAGAGAGTCACAAAGGCAAGTGATAATTTATAACTGAGTGCAGAGTTTTACTACGCGACTAAACGCAGCCGATTCAAGGTGCGGCAGCGGGGCTACTTATAATAAGGAAGGAGTGAGGATTACCCTCGGCTCTAGAACCCCTCCAGGCCTCCGCCAGAGTGGTGTCATAACCCACTTCTAATATACCCTGACGTGGGTTACGTATATGCGACCTCATGAGGTCATAATTGGCAGAACCCTTACAGTAATAATCTGGCATTGCATCTAGAGTGAGTATTCAGTGCTAGCGAAGCTTAGGACAGGTAGTAAGAATGGTGCTAAAAGGGTGGTAAGAAGGGTAGAAATAAGTGAGAAGTCGTGTCGATAGTAAGATAGTGATAGCGAGGTAGCGATGGTAAGGTCTCTTTATATATATATCTTAGTTTTAGCCTTCTTGATTTTTAATACAAATCGATTATTTTGACCTCTCTTTCTTATTTAGATATAAGGGGGTGTCTGAATAGCTTATTAAATTGACTGATTAAATGGTATAATAGATTAATTATATGATTTACGTACTTTGATAAATCAGCAATTGAATTGGTGAATCCATTCCAAATTTATCCTCCGGATCCAGGCCTGGCGTCTGTGGTATGATGCCCATCTATACGAGTTTTTGGGATGGAGTATGTCGAGCAGATAGTCACGTGATTGTTGAATGGTTTTGTATGCGAAGGAAAAGATGTCTGCACATCTATGTAAAGACTGACTGAGTATATACAGTAATAATCCTAGTCAATGAGACCTAAGAAAACAAGTGCTAGCTAGCCGAAAGTGGTAGTGCTTCCGTGGCACTAAAATAAGGGGTAAGAATGCCGTTTCGGTACTGAAATATCTGACAGAGTACCTAAGCCGGTGGAAGACTAAAATCAACATGGTGGTCAAGCTTGAGTAGTAAGTGATGAATGTCGCTTGTCGCTTTATCCTAACTATACATGGTGCACCCCCATCTCTCTATGTAGGTACTTCTCATATCTGAGATACCTTACCATTCTGAATATGGCAACAATTTCTCCAGCGCCGCATGAGCCTCAGCTATCATCTGTTTAATATCCCCTTGCCAAATCTTCTCGAACCGCTCATGCGCCTCAGCCGCAATCTTCTCAATGTCAGAGCCAACGCCCTTCGCCTGCCACTCGTACAACTCTCCACTGCGCCGACTGCTTGCCACGAGCCACTGTGTCCTCGCTCGTCGGCACTGGTCAAATGCCTGGAAGGCGGCACGCAATCCAGTAGGTGTTTTTGCAGCAGGAGTTGCGAGCAACTCCACCAGCACGGCAGAGTCCTCGATTGCAAAGCCGGCGCCAGAGCCGTGGTGAGGGCTGGTTGCATGGGCGGCATCACCGATGATACACACCTTGCCTTTAGCGTAGATAGGGGCTGGGTAGTCGAGCATGTCGAAGATGGCCCAGATATCGACATCGTCGTTGAGCAGGCTGAGAATGTGGGTGACCGTCTTGCCCCAGCCGGCAAAGTCATTCAGAGCATCTTGCTTGGTGGCTGCGCGCGTGGACTTGTGCAAGTCGGGCCAGTCTTGCTTGGTGGTCGTAAAGGCAACCACATTCAAAGTTTCGCCCTTGTCGATAGGGAAGGTCAAGATGTGGCCGTCAGGTCCAAGGTGCATTTTGGAATTAACCGCCGTGTCTTCGCCCAACTCTGATATGGCTTTGTCCATAGGTATGAGACCACGATAGGCATATTTGTAGGTATAGTTTGCGTGGCTTTCAGGCTTCTCGGCGCCCAGGAGCGATTGTCGAACATGGCTCTTGACACCATCTGCTCCCACTACGGCGTCGGCAGTGGCGGTCGTGCCATCTGCAAAATATAGGATGACTGGGCCTTGGGTTGATGCTTCCTCCACTCTTTCCACCCGCTTGCGAAATGCGGCAGTGTCTTTGGGCACAAACTTGACCATTTCGTCCAAGAAATGAGCGCGATGGACAGCATTCGAGCCCTCGTCATTCCAAAGCGAGAAGAGAACTTTGGGCGATCCTTCGTGATCGTGATAGCCATCCAAGAAATCGAAGTACAATCCCTTGCGTCCCTTCGCCAAATCGGCACACTTCGATTCCCAGAGATTGTGCGTTGCTACCGCTTTGAAGGCAGTATATACGTTCGGATCGCAAGCTTTCATGGCTCGGATGGAATTGGGAGCAAAAGCAACGCCGGCTCCGATTTCAGCAAAGCCGTGGCCCTGCTCGTAGATTTTGCAAGGGATACCTTTGCTAATGAGGCCTAAAGCCAGAGTCACTCCGGCAATACCTCCGCCCACGATTGCAATTCCTCCATGTGGATACTCGGAACTTGTCTCGGCCATGATTATGAGCTGCTTGATGGACAAATAGGATTTCGTATGAGTTATAGGCACTGTTTGAATGGGAAAGTAAGATTCTGAGTGAAGGTGATGAGGCCTGAAAGCTCCTGTCGGCACCTTTATAAAGGAAATCTACCCAAGCATATTACCCCAATTTATCGGCATGCTTTTCTGTCGTGGAACAACCAACGTCATTTCCTGAATGCAGTCACTATACTAGTGATAGCAAAAGTCTGAAAATTTCCACTTGCAGCCCCGGAATCGTAAGCACCGACGACCGACGCGAGGTCTCTTACCAGGCAGACTACTTTCACACTTTCTGGCATAATGACTGGTGAATATCTGCATGTATGAAGTCCGTGTCATATTCCTAATTTTTAGAGCGGATGTCGGAATATAGGGAGTACTTGCGGTTCTGTACACGCCGATACCCACTAGTAAACATTAGGAATATGGATCCCACATTCAAGTTTTGTTCAATAAGCACGCTGCATCACTGACAAGGGCTTCGGTGTCGGTGGGTCAACTTCACGGTCTGGCCAATGAAAACCATGCGCAGGTAGAATGCAGGTAGCTTAGTAATTGCCACGCATTTGCCTTGTGACGCAATTGACAATATTTACAAAAGCCAAGCTCGGGACTACTGTAACGGCATGGATGGGACGGCCCGCGATCTCTACCTGATCGCGACTCAAGCTTTTTACCAGTCGGGATCTATACGATCCCTGCATGCTTTTGTCTCCTGCGAGTGATTCCCTTCACATCGTGCTTTTTTTCCACTACGCAAGCTATTACCTTCGATCTAGAACTCTCTCATGTTTGGGGCTTTCACTATCAAAGGCGAGCCTTGCCTTCAAACCTTTTCGCTACTGTTGAATCTTTGCTGCCGCCGCAAGAGTTCAGGATTCGAAAAATGCGGAAACGGATTCCGATAGCTGGGGTTTGAAGTTTGGGTAGGTGTCTAGTACTGCTGATGAGTACTTATGAAGCTTTGTTAGGCCATGGCGAGCTTCGCTTTCGTTTGGGTTGGCTTGCTTATCTGTGGAACTGCTAGTCTCTAGAATGTCTTCGTCATCTTGCTACCTAATAATTAAATATCGGAGACTGGAGATATAAAAGTCTTAGTGAGACTTGTTTAGTCATTTCCAAACCTATGCTAGCTCCTTCGTTCTCCATCCGAGGGCTTCAGGCATCCTGAATAACACTACTTGGAGAGGGTGGGGGCCTATTATTCCTACGAGGGAGGTGCTGATTTTAGCGTAGTCTTCGCAATACGCCCCAATTAAGTCGCTGAATTTGGTAGTGTGTTAAATGCTGCGGGTGAAGCTAAGGCGGAGCAAGTATTTAATGTTAAACCTAGTTTACTATGATTGGAGAGCATGGAGAACTTGGCACTCAGAAGCAGTTAAAGAGGTATGTCGAAAGGGCTAGCGACTTTTTTATAGCGTCCTTATCAAGTAGACAATCTTACCTTCCAGGTCAGCTTTGAGAACCTCCTCATCTACCTTGAACTCTAGTGTCAAAACCGACTTGCTATGAAAAGGTCTGCCGTCGTCGAATTTGCTTCTGTTTTTGCAATAAATAACCTATATTTCATAATTTACAGAGAGTAATCCTTCAAGCGTTACATATCAAAGGTTTTCAGATAAGGATATAGAAGATACTGATATAGCAGAAGATCTTCGGTAGACATGACTGTTGAAAGCCATGTTGGTTGACTTGGCTTGACGGCCAATGAGTCAACAAAGAGGCTTTAGATGGAGGTCCGGTAGATGGGAATGCAAGAGAAGGCCTCTCAAGATTGTTTCAAGTAAAGGGTCTTCTTCCTTGTGCGGCACCAATTACAGCGCGGCGCTCAGCAATGAGGAAGTCTTCTATGGGCTCGGTGCTGCTTTTAAACTTCGGCACAGGCTTCAGTCTGTCCCCTCATCTTCTACAGAAGCGAGAGCATTAAAAGCGTTTGCAAGTTATGAAAAACTAAGGGATGGGCTAATGAATATACAGTTACTGGACCGTAACGATAGTTTGAAGAAGTGCGGCATATTGAAGCCATAGGCATATAGATGCTGAGAACCCGAAGCTATTTGCTACCTTTTGTAGGTCGCTGTTCTTCTCATTAACCTCCCGCGACTCCTCACCTTTTTATTCTGCTATTAAAAGCTACCTGTCGAAACACTAAGTATCATAGGAAGACCTGCTCCGATTAAGTAACTCTCACTTGATAAATACGATAGTTCTTCTTTGCGAAGTATACATTAATAGACTACAGCCCAAAATATAATTGATGAAGATATAAGCGAAGACTTTAAGACCGGCACTGAGTGCGACGCCGCGGTTCTCGTGATAAATCTCATCGAAATTCTTCTCACTGACAAAGAAGAGCATTTTCTCGAAAAACCTTGAGGAGCTTAAGTAGTCTTTCAAGGAGGATCATTGCTTTGACTTTAAAGAAGTACTAAGCACGACTGAGTGAGAAGTATATAAGTAGGCTATGGATCTTAATATCAAGGCCAAGGCACTCTCGGATGATTTCTACCCTGCCAACGGCTGGCAGGACGGCAACCAAGATGAATTCTTCGGGGCCAGCAAAAGAGCTTCAAGTATTCAATGCCACTTAGTCACATACCCTTCTGTTTAGCATCCGTCTCCTCTACCGTGCCAAATTTATCAGCCTCTTCATTTTCCTTTGATCACTGTCTAGATCTATTAATTGTCAAAGAGTCTGAAACACCCGTTGCTACTGCAGGCAGTATAATAAGCAAGGTAAGGGATTCCGCTTCAAGTACTGTAAGTCGGTCGACTGAATTGAAGGAAGACTAAAAGAGTTTGATTGACACAGCCTGGTCCCTATTATAGGCTTTCATTAGATCGGCGCACGAGATGTTCGGCAGTCATCTATCGGCCAACTGAAGGACGGCAGTGGTGAACAGTGGCCGGTGTTGAGCTTCCTCTAGCCTTATTAATAGGGACCTCTGAGGTGTGTTTGAGATAGTTTGATGAAATGTCACGCCTTGTGTGAGCGAAGGAATTTCAAATCTGCGGTAGATGTCAGACCACTTGTTCCGGCTCCACTGGAACTTGGTTTTATGCGTGAGCGGACGAGTCAGAGGTGCTGAATGGCTGGAGGAAATGACATTTCTTCAAGAATTCTCAACTATATAGCAGTGTTCTTACTGACCCAGATATATACCGTACTCCGTTGCCAATTAAATCAAGATACAAGAAACCGTAATCTCGGCAGAATTAGCACAGTGATACCTCGTGCCTGTGAACCTCGACATCTCATCTCGCGGGATCCTTCTTGTCTTTCCCAGGATCCCTCCTCCCCATTAACATATCCAAACTTGTGCCCAAAATCTTCTGTCCATACTCGCTCTCTTGCGGCCTCGTCCTCTCGTACCCGATTGGCGGCGCCAAGCTTATCTCTGACATCTCTTCTCGCACATTCCCTTTCGCCACTCCTACCCCCAGCGGATCACTAACATCAACTCTACTCTCCCCCGCCTCCGGAATATGGCTCAGTCCCACCGGTCCCGCGCTTCCCTTTCCGCTATTACTATTCCCGCTCTCACTCCAGTCCCCCGATCCTTGTTTTCTTCTCGGGCCACCTTGTAACGTTGGCGGGTCGCTGCGTCGCCGACTAACAAACCTACTGATTCCTTGCACCGCACGCTGGAATGTCGATTTGTTGGTATTCGCTGCGTCGAGTTCAGCCAGCTGGCTAGATGTTTGTGAAACATCAGACGCATTACTGTGATTCCGTCCATGCTGACTGGATCTCCTGCCTCCTCCGCTGCTGTAGGAAACTCTGCGCCCATCGCCTGAGGAGGAATGCGATTGAGGTGGCAAATCAAAATATCCCGCATTAGGATTCTGGTACATGCCTCCCGGCGGCGTTGGCGTTGAGTCTAAACTCGGATTCCGCCCATATCCAGAGGATAGAGGAGGCGACGGGGAGTATTGACTCTCGCTCATAGCAACGGGGTTATATCCTCGATTATAAAACGTGTGAGGCGGACTTCGTGGCGACACAGGCGTTGCTTCCAGTTCCTGGGTCGTGGTATTGATAGTATTTGCTCCTCGATATCCTCCCACATCAGATGAGACTTCTGAACGAGATACCAAGAATGGATCGACGGACATGTTGTCAATCTCAGAGGTCGTAGGACGACGGGGCCGGCCTTGGGAGCCTCCAGAGGAAGAATTGTGAGGGTGTGGATTCGTGGATGATGTTAGAGACCGGCGAGATTGAGCCACTTCTCTCGATACCCTGTTGAGCCGTCTCAAGATCATTGCTGCGGCTACGACGAGCACGATAAGTAGGAGGACGCAGCCGCCAATTATACCTCCAATTTCAGCTGTAGACATGCCACCACTGGATGGTGCACCTGAAGCCGCGACTTTTGGGACCGCGGTCGCGGAGGGTGTGACTTGGGCGACTGCTCCACCGTTACCGGTTACGGGAGTAGTTGGTGCCCCGAGGACAGTGAGAGAGGTGATGGTTGTTGTGATGGTGTGCGTGTGTGAGTTAGAGTCTGTGGTTGTCTCCGTAAACGTGACGGTGAATGTGGATGTTGCGGTAGAATAGCATGTGCTGCGACCGCAGCTTAACCATGACTCGCAGCAACCGTAACCGAGTGATGCTGGACACATTGTTTTGCTGGCAGCACAAGTGTAGGTAGGTGTGACGCCGGGCGAAGGTAGACAGGCTCCTACTCCGCAGGCAAAGCCTGATGGACAGCAGCCGCCTGTCCCAACATTAGCATACAATTTGTACTTGAATCTAGAGAAGTACTTACCTCCATCTTCGACATCACAAGCCGTATAGCCCGCCATCCCACAAGCTGACGCAATAGCCGTATTTGGCAGACAAGTAGTCATCGCACATATATAATCCGTAGGACAACATCCTCCTCCCACCGATGATGCACATAACTGGTAGTCCGTGGGACACAACGTCGCATCTCTCTTCTGTCCTTGTATCTTCCCATGCACTTCATCCCATTTATTCGAGCCCAGTTTCCTTCTCACCAGTGGTGGCGGCGTGATTTTGGGATACCCGACTATCGATGTGGTGGTAAATATACTCGTGGATGCCATCCCCGCGGTCCGGTACCCCTCGATCGCTTTCTGCACCCCGTTTCTTCGCGCTCCAGCATTTGCATCGTTCGTACGGTCCGACGTCCTGTCCTTTCCAGCCTTATCGTCCGAAGCCCACGATCCTCCAACAAACACCGCCCACAGCGTCGTCGCAGCGCTCCAGCACCGCATCGTGGCGGGACACTCGAGTCGAGTCGCTGTCGTCCAAACCCCGCTCCAGGATACACCTTATTAACTACCGCCAATAAGTCTTGCGATATAGCGGTGAAGATTCCATGAAGCAAGCCGTCGAACGGAGTCGGAGAATTGCTGCGGAACGAAAAGGTACAGCAAGCCTTCACGGGAGGTCGGGTGGCAGGTCTTTTAATCCGTGAGGTGCGGCGTGGAATCGTCCGTGGATAAGCAGCGGGGGCTGAAAAGCAAAGCAAAACTTCCTCGGCTTCTCACCTCCTTTCTTGCCCGTCTTCAACCCTTCAAAACATAAAACGTATAGGCGATAAGAGACGTTGGATGTCGTGCAAATGAAGCTCACGATAGCAGTGTAACAGAGAGAAGAGAGAAGTCAACAGATCGACAGCAGCCCTTTCCAGAAGAATGCCTGCTCCCGATAACAGCGGGCAGCAGCACTGATCGCTCTCCCCACCTGGGGATCGGATCCAGCCCTCGGGATCGCTGTGTAAGCCTCAGCCTCTTCCCGTTACTTGGCCCTCGACCGTGTTCGTCGACTCGTTTGTAATTGGATGACTTCGTATTATGTAGCATTTTGACAGCCTGTGAGCAGGCCCTTCGGACAAGCCCTCGGGCGAAATTTGACGAATGAAAAGGGAGTTGCCGTATGCGACCCTATGTGAGAGAAGGAATGGGTGTGTGGAGAGTTGTATTTGGAAGGCTGGGGGTCGGGGACTCGCTGACATTGGCCGTGACAGCTGCACGTCGTTGCAGCGTGGTGCCCGCGCTGTAGGGCTGGTCACAAACACCACACTGGATGCGATTGGTAGAAAGAAAGCTTGAGGGATGGGAGGAACGCAAATCTGGAGGAAGAGACATGCGGCGAAACATTTGAGTCCGATTTTTCTCGCAGCTATTTTTAGGCCCCTAAGTCACGTTTCTCTCGAGCACAGGTATCGGATGAGATGAAGAAAAGAGAGGTTCTTGAGGCCGTGCGGAGTTGTTAATTCGAGCTGTCTTGAGGGTCTGAGATCTTCATGATCTGGGTGCAGTGAGCTAAACCAAATAAACAGGGTCACGTGTCAGACCTTGAGGGATAACCTGATGATGCTTGTGCCTGAACGCAGTATCGTATTAATTGGGTTACAAGAGCAGGTCCTATAAATCATTTTGTTGCACTCGAATTTTGTAGGGGCTTGGCCGTGTATCCGAGTGTATGCCTTATAAGTCAGTAAGGGGAATACCGTCAACACTCATTCATCTCGTTTTGAAGCTAACCCCTTTAGCCCTATCTCCTGGTGAGAAAAGTGTGTAGCGTTCTCTATGCTTTAACTTTCTCACCTAGACATAGGACCAATTCGAGTAGCTTTAAAAGCAGTTGAGATAATGTATACTGTAGTATAAAAGAACGGATCTTATACATGGTTTTGTTCCCCTCGAATTCTTTTAGACCCTGGTTCTTATACAAAAGTAGGGCTTTATAAACCAATTAATACGGTATATATCCAAATATGCTACCTATCAGCAGTATCGCGCCTCACTCCCCCTACCTCTACTCCCCAATCCATTCCCACCTACCCAAAAACAATACTAAACCCCCTGTCCTCACAAACATCCCTCCAATTAACCTCTTCACCCCTTCCTTTCTTTTCCGCTGCATCAGCTCTCTTCCACACCTCCTCCACAACCTCCCACGCCCTCCGAATATTATTCATCCCCTGCCTCTTCTCCGTCCCTTGGAACCCCTCCCTCGCTAGGCTTCGATCTTCCTCCGTCACCGCCTCACAAGCAGCCACAAACAATGGCCACAATAGCGCACTCATTGGCCCATCGTGACACTCTTCCGCCAACTTAACCACATTGCTACATGCAAGAAGAGCCAAGTGAGCATGTTTCTGTATCACTGAGTGCGTTCTCGGCTGCGACCGTATCGTGCGGTAAAGATACACGAACGCCGAGTGCCTATACGCTTCCGCATTATTCAGTATACCTTGTATCCTGGTATCCTCAATCATATCCTCAACCGCCATATCCACAAGACTTTCATCAGCCGCGGATTCTGTGGCCTTGGGGTGCAATGTCGGTTTCCAGTTCGTCAACGCGATTTCAATCGCTTGTGAGGTAGACTCGAGTTCTGTGCGTAGCACGATGGCTTTCGAGGTTTCGCCTGCGTCGATGGCGGTTTGGAGAGACGTTTTGTAGGAGAGGAGGTGCGAGAGGCGGTGGATTATGGGCCAGAGTTCGGTGGAGAGGCCGAGGAGAGTATCGACTGCGTTGAGTGGTGAGGCGGGCATCGAGTCTTCGGTGGAAGGGGGGATGGGGAGTGGGGTGGAGGTTGGCTGGGTGTTGGCGTTTGGGGCGGTACCGAGGGAGAGGGCGGCGATTACGTCGTAGAAGCGGAAGGCCTGTAGTTGTCAGTGAGAGAGAATGTCGGGAGAGTCTGAGTTGACTTACGCGTTCGAGGAAGAGAGTGGTGGGTGTGGATATTGAAGGACCAGACCGCATGATTGTCATAGCCCCTTTCAAATGCCCGTTGACTATATTCGAGTTGCCTCTCTGGACGAGCTTCGCCTGTCAGTATTCAGCGGCTTCAAATTTTGAGTGTACTCACCACTTCATAATACACAAGCAGCATAATCGCTCCCAACACCTCCTCCCGATTCGTAGGATCGTTCTGCTCGATGAGCATAGCCAGTCCTTGCAAAGCTCTATTATGGAAATCAAGCGACTTCTCCTCATTCTCAACGCCCCTGTACTCAAGATGCGCACTCGACAGCGCAAAGATGGCATTCATGACCGGCGAACTGGCATGAGAAAGGGGAAGTACAAGCTGCCTAAACGGATTGCCTGTATCCTCTTTAAACACGATAAGATGCGACAAAACATTGCAAAAATGATCAACCAGCGCGCGACGATTTCGCTTCTCGGTAAACTCTTGAAAGACCGGCGCGCAAAACTCCAGAAGTGGGGACGCAACAGGAGACGGCGCAATCATCGCGAGATCCGGGTATTGAGATCTTGAGCGCATGATTGCAGAAGACGAGGCCTGGGTGACAATAGGTTCTGTCCTTATGACTTCTTCAACTTCAGTCCCGCTCCCATACGGCAGATCCCAATCCAGCGTCGAGGCATCGGACTCCTGGTACTGGCCCACCGACCCTCTTTCCCACTTATATATCGTCTCATTATCATTAATGCTCTCGGAGTCGTAGAAGGAACCGCTGTGTTCGAATCGGCCGGGCCACCGGTCGTTGCAGAATGTAGGGGATTCCTTTTCGTGGGAGAGTACGGTGCCGGCGAAGGATGGGCGTCGACGTTTGCGTGGTTTTACGGGCTCATATTCGCAGGGTAGACCACGCTCGATGCAACGGTCGCATTCGGGTTGTTTCTCGTTGCATTTCTTCTTCTGCAGGAGGTGTTAGAACGCGGAATCCTCTGGTGTGCTGTTGGAGCGCTTGTACCTTTTCTTTGCTGGGAGCGAATTAGCATGCGCAGTATAGACGTGGGATTAGAAGAATGGGGGGCTCACCAGTGTATGCATCCTTTAAAGCAACAATCCTAGATCAGCATATGCTTCTGTACAGCGTTGTTGCATGCTTACCAGCCCTCGACCTCTTCTTGGGTTGTTTGGGAGCGGCGCGCTTAGTGTAGATCAACATGCTGCCGGCAGTAGCTTCTTCTCGGAAAGTCACTCATCCTCCATATGCCGAGGACTAGAGGGTCGCAGTCGCAAAGGCTCGTTGTATATTGTTCCGAAGGAGTGCAAAGGGAATAAGAGGTGAGGTTTGCGTGGTTATTACTCTTAGTCGCATTTTCTGCTAGGAAAGGGGTGGCGCAATGGGGATTTGGCAGTTGGTGGAGATGATCCTGACCTGCAATACGACCATTTGCGGGGTACCATCGACGGCGGCATGGATTGTGCATGACGAGGTGCACGTGATGGGAAGAAGCTAGTTTTAGGGTGAGGAGAAGATATTATTTACCCTTTGATTTGATTCTATACTTTATAGAGGTTACATATATGGCCCCGATCATCTTCCTTATATCTTGTCTTCTGTCGAGCTCAGAATTCTGCGATGCTGCTGGAACGATGCTTCCACTTAATCGGCAGGCACCGGGAAAATCCAGCATCTGCTTGTCCACTCGGTTCACCACCGAGAAAAAGCAACACATGATGGATCAAAGATTTCCCGGCCTCCCCGATTTCCCCGGCTTGAAGGAAATCTTCTGATAGCCGGCAGTTGGCAAAGTGAACAAAAAGTTGTACTGCAGTTCGAATTCTCCGGCCAATTTATCCAGCTGGCGAGCTTTTGGCGATGTCGTACAGGGTTACTTTCCCCTCACGATCATGGATCTTGGAATTTGACCCGAGTTCTGTCCAATCCCCTATTTTATTTGCTGTTGTTGTAACGCTCCTTGGTTATTTCAATGTGTGCGATCGCTTGTCACATCCTTTTGTCCGGAATTCCTGTAGCCCATGATCCCATCTGCATGAAGTGGTGGGCCTGGAAGGTCATCTTCATTGAGCTTTTATTTCGAGAATGTTTCTTATCACTTGTCTTCCGACATATTTCAGCATTGAGCTCTTTCTTTTCTATCTTCTTCTTTCACGAGAAGAGCCAACGGGCCTCCTTTTCAAATTCATCGTCGGCTCTAACCCGTCCATCCTCCCTTTTCGAGGCCACAGCCAGTGCTGATACTTGGAGGCTGTGTGTCATGCTTAATACTCTGTCAGCGATGCGGCTCGCTTTGTAAGGTCGTAATTGGTGCGCATCTACGCTCTCCGCACTCTCCACACTTCAAAACCCCATCGTGCTTCTCTCTTTTCGCCAATCGCCATCCTCGGTGCTGTTCGAGAATACCTCGCATGTCGACATCAGACCATATGGACAGCATTATATGCAACTACATATAGCACATAATATATCTTCGAGCGCTAAGGCTGGAAAATAAATCAAAAGCGAATTGTCTTCTAAGCACAGGGACCATAAAATCGAAATAAGGAACAGACACGTGATTCTCGGTTCTCATCCTCAAGCACTTTTCCTGCATATTTACATTCTCATCGTTGACCAGTGGACGGATTGAAGCTATGATATTTATTTCAATGCTCAGTTCCAGGGAATTATGATTCCAGGGACCCCTGCCATTCCTGGCTCCTGAAGGGCACAGTCTCGGTTGGTCGACATGCAGCATCCGCGACTAAGCGTGCCGAAGTGGAAGCTTCACAACTTCACCAAAATGGACAGTAGTTTCTGAGTCAATTGTGTGCTGCTAAAGTATCTCACCAACAACATAATTCGAATTCTTCTCTTCGTCATTCACGCTGCACTCTCCCTCTTCTACAGGAGCTGAGCTCTCTCATCCCATCTACGGCTCACGAAATAGCAAGCAAATACACCATTCACAACAACATTTCCAATGCTGCCTCAAATACAATCGTCAGCGTCACCACCAGCGATGGAGTGTCCTCCCTTTGCCTCCTCGCAGCTCCATCCTCAAAACCTCTATCCTCAATCCTCTCCTAGAAGAAACAATCTACTCTCACCGTATGCTCGCCGAGCACCCTCTCTCATTCGGCTTCATCCCGGTGCCAGTCACACCTGCCGCCACTCTCGGCTCCATCCTAAACGCAATCCACAACCCGCACTCCAGATCCTGGTTCAGAAGTTCTGGGCCGAGTTCGATCGAAATTGGCCTCATTCGATTCCTCTGTGACACCGTTGGCTTCCAGCCGATACTGCTGGAGGACTTTTCGTCTCGGGCGGCTCCATGGCGAATATCGTCGGACTTACTCTCGCGCGTGATCAAATGCTCGGCTCATCATGGGAGAGCGATCCAAAGCAATCATTTACGTATCCTCTCAAACGCACTCCTTATTTCCAAAGGCCTGCGAATTATTGGCTTCAGCAACGCTCAGATCAGGAAAATTGCATGTGACTCCAACTTCCGAATGTCCATCCCTAACCTCAAAATCGCTATGAAGCTTGACCGCGAGCAAGGTTTGCTTCCATTCTGCATCGTAGCGACCTGCGAGACCACAAATACCGGCTGCATCGATCCTCTCCGCAATTCACACTCTCGCAAAAGTCAGGAACCCAAGATGTGGCTCCACATCCACGGCGCATACGGTGCCTCCACTTCCCTTTCCGCCACTCACGCACCTCTCGTCTCCGACCTCTCTCTTGTAGGCTCCATTTCCTGGGATGAGCATAAATGGCTCTTCCAGACGTATGGCTGCGGCATCGCACTCGTGTGGGATAAGAGATGGTTAACACACGCATTCGCTGCCGCGCGGAGTATATGCGTGATGGTGTTGATTCGGGCGATTACCTGGAGCCTAATTTCCGGAATTTTGGCCCGGAGCTGACACGCCCAGCGAGAGGAATGAAGTTGTGGTTTACTATGCAGGTTTTGGGTTCAGATGTGGTTGGACAAATGATTGATAATGGTTCCTCCTTGCTGAGACGGTGGAGAGAGAACTAGCAAAATTGAAAGTTTGGAAGGTTGTGAGTGGAGCGCAGATGGAGATCGTGTGACTTAGATTCAAGCCTAAGGAGAGGACGGAGGAGGAACTAGACGATTTGAATGCGGAGATCAGCCGTACCTGTGTGAGGGAGAATGTAGCATGTGCTTTAACGACCAAGTTGGGTGGGAAGACTGTTATGCGGATGTGTTCAATCCATCCGGAGATGAAAGCCGAGGAAATGGAAGAGGGGGTCAAAGGTATTAATAAGGTTGCACGACAACTAGTTCTAGAATCCGGTCAGAAGCATTAGGTATATGTGCGCCTCCCAAGTCTCGCCATCGGAAAAGATAGAATGGATTCACTTTGTACAAGACTGTCGAGTGGGACACGCATAGTGAATGACGTCGTGATAACCTTAATCAGAGGTATTGCTCAAGTGATGAACGCTGCGCCTCGCTTGGCTCCTTCGACAGGGGTTCTCCGCAAAAGGGGCAGCGAGCTCTAACCCTCATCAAATACAGCTCTGAAACAGAGACCATGGCCAAAATACCAAATTCCTTATGGCAAGACTTTTCAATATTCCCACATGATTAGCGGGCGAGATGCTTACTTCTTGGCGCAATGGATCGTGGACCACTAAGAACCAACGAACAGCTGAAAGTCAGCCCAGTCCTACGTCAAAGCATCATCGCACAAAGCAAATACCCGACGCCACTTCCACAATACAATTCAGCTCTCAGATCATCCATCAACCCATCAAATCACATATCATATCATATGTTTAAACATCTGTAAGATGCGGGATGGAACTGAAACATATATTCTCTGGGTTATTAATAGGCACATGTGAGCTCCCGGAACCTGGTTGGGTAGTGCAAAGGCACAACCTCGTCTTACAGGATGCGTGACAGTTTAGTGGCTTGTCATCCCGTAAGTTTGGGAGCAAAGATCCTAGGGTTGGGTTTAAGTGCCGATCTTGGATCTCGCAGTGGCTATCGTTATTAGCATTTAAAGTGAGGCTCACCCCTCATAAACTCTCGAGGGATTCTCCAGCACCTCTGGTCCCTTCATCAGAGTGCAATACTTCAATTTTTAATTCATAATGCTATTCACGATGCCCTCAGTACTCATCAGCACTCTCCTCTTCTCTCTCACCTCCGCAACTCCTCGTCGCTTCTCTCACGAAGACCCCAGACAAGACGTCCTAACCTGTCTCACCTCCGCCAAAGTCCCCTACGCAATAAAAACCTCTCCCAACTGGACCGCACTCTCCACACCATACAACCTCCGTCTGCCCTACGAGCCAGCCGTAATCATTATCCCAGAAACCTCCGACCATGTCAGTTCCTCAGTAAAATGTGCTGCCGCGTCAAGTCTCAAGGTGCAGGCGAAAGGCGGTGGACATTCGTATGCGAGCTATTCGAGTGGTGGACAGAATGGGAGTCTGATTATTGATATGGAGAAGTTTAGTGCTATTACCGTGAATCAGAGTACGTCGCCCTTCATTCAATGTTTAAGTGGTTATGTGATTGACCAATGAAACAGCTGCAGCGGGATATGTTGCAAAGATTGGAGCAGGCCAGAGGCTGGGAAATATTGCTCAGGCATTATATAACCAAAGCAAACGCGCCCTTCCACACGGTACTTGCCCAGGTGTCGGCATAGGTGGACACGCTCTGCACGGTGGCTATGGGTATGACTCCCGAAAATGGGGTCTCACACTCGACCACATCGTTGCCTTAGACATTGTCCTCGCGAACGGGACACAAGTCCACACCACCGCAACTTCTTACGCAGATCTTTTCTATGCTATGCGCGGCGCAGGAGATAGTTTCGGTATCGTGACGCACTTCTACATGGCTACAGAGGCGGCTCCTACATCAGTACTGTACTTCACAGCTGGGCTCGCCGGCACACTGAAGAATGTCAACACCGTCACTTCTGCATTCGAGCAACTGCAGAACTTCGCACTCACTTCAAGTCTTTTGTCGCCAAACATCACATTCGGCCTGTACACGGACAGCGGTGGCTCCTTGAGTATGAGTGGCTGGTGTATGGACTGCAACCTAGCAGTCTTCCAAGATTCAGTGTTCCCCTCCATGCTCTCTGGCTTCACTGTCTCTAGTCCCAACGTCACACAACTCGGTTGGATCGAGGCTCTGACTGAGATCGGGGCTCCCGACCCTTTGACTCAACCTCTGGGAAGTGGGTACACGAATCATGATACATTCTACGCCAAGTCTATTGTATCGAAGAACGCCGAACCACTCACTTACGCTGCAATCAAGGCTTTCTGGTCATACATCATAGAAAACCAAGGGAAAGGCCCCTTTTTTAGCATCGTCAACCTGTATGGCGGCCCCGGCTCGCAAATCAACGTCCCCTCCCCGGATTTATCGGCATATAGCGATCGGGATGCGTTGTGGGTATTCCAGAATTATGGATACACGGCGAATCACCTGCCTCCGTACGACCCAAAAATCACTGGGATAATTGATGGCATGAACGCCGCAGTGACGAACGCGCAGCCTGGTGGGGACTTTACCGGATATCTGAATTATGTGGATCCGGACTTGAGCCCGATAATGGCGGCTGAGGAATATTATGGGTCGAGTACGTATGATAAATTATTGTGGATCAAGACAGAGTATGATCCGGGGATGTTGTTTTGGAATCCGCAGAGTGTGGGGAATGCGGTGGCTTTCTAAAAGGGAGTATATCTAGATATGAACAAGGCATGAAACCGCATGACTTTAATTTTTTGCTGGCTACCTCCAAGTGCAATCATGCGTTCCGTAAGACAGAGATTGTCAAGCTTCCAGAGCCTCTCTCCACGCTCTCGTATTTCTTTTCGGGGGACGAAGTGTGGTTTGGCATGTAGCGCAAGCTTTGATACCACAGTCTGGGCATTGCAACAGGTAGTTGTACTGTGAGCCGCAGTTTTTTGGGCATGTTGCACGACCGTTAATCTGATCCCACCACCCTTCGTGCATACAGCCTCCAGTATTCTGCGAAAACGTGGGAGTGTATTGATATTCTTGTATGTGACGATCAGGCGCCAAGATACCTTGAGCTTGGTTGGGACCACCTTCTCATGACGTATCCATTTCCGATAGCGAATATCTCCATTCCAACTAGGCTGTCCCTCGACCTGCGCATCTTGCTTAAAATTTTCAGCTGTATCCTCATCACTACGCCGAGGAGTCTTCCTTCACGACTCCGCAACATTCTTTCCACTCGTTGCTGGTGAAGTTCTTCTCTGAATTCGATTCGTTGTTCAATCGCGCGTATGGCAGCTTCATTCTCCCGGTTTGCGCCTTGGAACTTTCGCTCTTCCGTATTCCAAAGGCCGACTCCTTGGTTATGATGTGAGACTCTCTCGTATTCTCTTTGCATACGGGGTTGTACTGAGTTTTCCAAAGCGCTGCTTCTCCTTTCGTCTCTCCTTCCAATTCTCAATATGGTGCGATTCCAACACGAATGAGAATAGCCACAGCAGTATGGCATTCAACATAGCCATCCATGCAGTGACCTTCATGCTATTGATCTCTCCTTACAGGCTCAGTATCTTTTGCATTCAGATCTGTCATCCCGCCGTCGTATATATTCCTTGCCTCGGCCTATTTCGCGGCCCGTCTGCGCTTCGTTTCTTGAAGAACGGAGATCTCGGCACGATCTGGCTTCGATTCTGACTGTACTTGCGACCACTTGTATCGATTGTAAATTTCGTCGTACTCTCTTCGAGTTTGTTCCCTCGAGGACAGCGTAGGCTTTTGATAACTATGCGATATGAGTGGAGATCAGCATCGGAGTACAAACGGTACAATCAAGGAACTCGCAGAGACGTGCACACTTGCCACAGTTGTTCCACTGAAATCTTTCCTCTGCTTTACTGCATCCCCCTCGCAAACCTTGTCGCACAATTGATGGTACGCCTTCTTAATCGTGTCTTGGGTAGCACACTTGGAGGTCCAGCACCTTGTAGAGATCTTCTCCATCTTCGACGATTATGGGATGAAACGTAGTTCCAAGCCCCGGAGGAAGCGATAATGCAGTTATTGTTACACAAATTGCTGTTGAAAATGACCGCAGAGGTTCATGTTGACTTCACGCTTGATCCAATTGTGTTGTGTTTCCCCGCGTTCGCGAGGTTTCACAGTATGCAAGGCAGCCTGTGGCTCGCCCAATTAGGCAACATGCAAAGGATGTTCAGAGAACTTGAATTTTCCCTTCTTTTAGAAAGTATGCATACATTGACTGTAATTCTCTCGAGCCGTTTTACTCGTGAACCAACTAGGATAGTTTATGTAGACTTGAATTGACAAAAGCTTCCTGCAACTCTCAAATTGAAGTCTCAAATACCTCACCCTTGCCAAGTCAAGAAAAGAAAATGAGACGAGCGAGTACACTTGATCCAACGAGACTGTAGATCACTGAAAACCATACCTGCCATCGCAATCGTAGTAGTCCGGAAAAGCTTGTCGTACACGAGCATGCTGAGGCTGCGACTTCCACGTACTCCTTTCACCCTTCAGTTGCTCGTTCTGCCTCCGGATGACAGCTTGGAATTCTGCACAAGCTTTTATCTTACAGCTAGGTTATTCTTGAAGGAAGTTTTGGTGATGCATTGAACATCTCTCACGGCTTAGAGTAACCCCATAAACCTTCGGCCACCATCCCTCGGTTCTGCAAGTCCCAAACTCCCTTTGAAATCCTGCGGCTCCTCCAGGGAACCCGCCACGTTCATTCAAGGTCTCTTCAAAAGCCTTGAGAGTCTCTGCTTCTAGTCCAGTTTGGGCGGCTCGTTCTTGGGTTTCCTTTTGTCGCCGCTGTGCAACTTCCGTCTCTCGACGCGCCTTCGCCTCTTCCTTCAGCCTTTGCTTGCTAACCTCTTTCCAAAAGTTTTCTTGCACATGTTGTCGCCTTCATTCCTCTTCCTTCTGCTACTCGAGTTCTCTCGAGCGTATTTCTTCCCGTAGAGCCGATAAACGAGAGTCGTCTGCTTCACTCCCAGTATCAAGTTCCAACTTCGCGGCCCTGGAAAGAAAGTGTAGTTCCTCAAGTCTCTTAGTGTGGAAACCCAATCCTCGTTCCTTGACCTCTTTGGTGTGGAATCTATCCAGGCTGCCTCGTGTCTTCTCGTCCTTTTCTTCTTCTGTAATCTCGCGCGGTGTGTAGAATGGGAAAGCAGCCATGTCGCCCAACTGTTCGCCGCAGCTTCTTCCGCCAACTCTGCCTTTCGAATTTCGTCTAGTGTTCTATCCGAGGTAGTCAATACTTGTATTTTCCCTTCCAACCTGGATATCATGTCATCGTACGTTTTGCTAATTCTTGAATGTCTTTTCTTGCGCTCCTGCTTTCGATTGATGATCTACGATATCGCCTCTTCGTCTCGAGCGTTCTCGACGTGACTCGTTTGGGTAGGTGTTGACTGATTGGCAGATCCTTGGAATGCCGCAAACCTATTAGTTATTCGGGGGTGATCTTTGCGGTCGTAGTCTTGTCGTTGAGACTCGTCTCTGAGTATCTCATAGGCGTTTGTGAACTACAGGTTTTGCATTTGTTAGCTCTAGGTTGCAACGAAATTAGGATGAAATGACGGGACTCCTTAGAGAAGATAACAAACTCGTTGAAATTTTGTAGTTGCATTTCGTTGATCGTTGTTGTTCCGGTTTGGATGTTGGCTAAGCGCCAGTCGCTTGTAAGACTTCTTGATCTCTCAAGGGTTGCAGTTTGCTGGACTTCCCAGAGCAGATAGTAGTCCTCGGTGACTGCATCAGGCGCCATTGTGTGAGAGTAAGATGTCAAAGATTCCAGAAATACTGCTCCCTGTGGAACTAGAAATGGTGACTGCCAGAGCCTCGTCCAAAATCCCTTTCTTGTCCGCCTTGGTGGGGTTTCAAAGCATGCAGCCCGATCTGCGGCCGGCTCAAAAATGCAACACCCACAGCCTAATGATCACTTGGGATTGTGGTTCAACTGCGAAACTTGGAAAAGTAGAACAAAATCTCTTCAAACCCATATATTCGCGAAAGATAAACCTGGATTGTTCTTAACGGCAGCAATTCGACAAAGATCCCGGGTTAGTCTCATTCGTTCCCGTAAGGATTTCCCAAGTGGTTCATTCTCGCCAAACCTGCCTGGTCCTGATGATCCTTAATATTGCTTTGCATCTTCTATTCAGTCCAAAATTGAATTTGTAGTGTTCTTTCTTACCAACCCTAGAGTTCGACTTACCAGCTCCATTTCCTTGCTGTTCTTGGGATGTAATAGCTCTAGCTCCTCCCGTCTTTCCAAGTCCTACTAGACTCCCACGCGAAACAGCTATCCCAGGTCTAAAGTCAAAGATGTATGGCCTCAGTATCCACCGTATGCTACTGAATATGTGCAGCTTCGGGGACGCCGCTTTGTGGGCTTCGAGGTAAGGTTCCACGTAGTGTCTGCAGACCTCGCTGGGGTTGTAGCGGCTGCCCGCATGAGAATTCAATCACGGGATTTTAGCCATACCAATCCTCTCGTCCTAGGTTGCAGTGTTCTACCACATGCGGATTGCTTACATATGTGGCATGCGGAGAGATATACGTGGCTGTCCAATTCTTCAGAAGATGCATTCAAACGGCCTATCACAATGGAGATTTGTTCCTGGTGCAGGCATCTGAAGCGGTTTGAGGGAAATACATACGCGGAGACACAACAAATGTTGGGATTCAGCAAAATCCAGATGCTTCACTGGAAACACATCACACAACTACACCGTCAGTGGCTTTCAGTCTTAGCTAATTTTCTTGGCCGAAAACTCTCAAAAAGTGTTCAAGCTGCAATAAATACTCTCAACTTCCTCTGCGTGATGTTGTCACCAACTCCAGCCTCCACAGTTATCTCCCATCAATGAGAAGAAGCAATTTGCATGCATCGATCATTTTTTATCTTATCATCCTGAATTCTGCATTCGAAGTCGCCAATCAGCAGCCATCATGCCTAAAATACACGCCTCGTCTAGCTTCGATATCACCTGCACAAAGCAAGACGCAGAAAATACTGTACCCCAGCCTCAACCCACCGATGTGGTAAGTAAGCAAGTTTTGCGGAACGAAGACGAAGTAGAGAGCTGAATAGAGAGGCGTAGTCTTATGGCAAGTGAAGGGGACTCGAGATAGGAGGCTGAGAAAAGTCTCGTCATACTTTGAAAAGGGGATCAAGATTCGAGGGTCTGGTCTCTATAGGACCCAGGGACGTAAAATTGAAGATAAGAATGAATCAAATTATGTCCTGCAGAATGTCCACCATAGTCTTTATTGTCTTAGCTTCTTGTTAGCAAGGACGTAATGTGTCTCGCAACAACTGTAAAGAATATGACTTAGTTGATGAAAATTCCTTGTCTCATTCTAAAGTCTCTGTGAAATCTCATGGAACTGCTCAAATGTGACTCTGTTGAACAGAAAGACAGTAGCTTCAACGCTTGTATTATGATGTTGGTAACTGGCATATCTAAGTTCTGCTAGACCTCTCCAACTCAGTCTCGGATTTATCAACCACAAGTCTTCCTTCTTACCACCTCGATGGCCACATTCTCCCCTGCCAACTTTGTAGAAAGCCCCACTACGATCTTGCGTTTGGATTTAGTAGTTCGTCCCCACCGAATCCATTCTGATAGTCAACCCAGTCCCTAGTGAACTGTCCGTGATCGCAGGCCGGCCAATCTCCCGGGAGTTCGGCTCGAGGATTGTCTCTTAGGAAAAGTACAAAAACATTGTCGCGTGCTTTCATCTCCTCATAGCATAGGTAACAGCGGAAGCGACCATGAGGGCCATAACCGCTGTCAGGAGGGCAGTTGGGCATGGTTAGTAGCTTGCCGGAGGATGAGACTTCGTATATTTGGACTTATGTATTAGTGATAGTTCCCCAGGCGCTAGAAGGGGTACTGTTTAGAAGAGTTGGAGTTCACAAATGGCTTAGTGTCATCTCTATATGGTTTCGATACTATTAGAGAACTATGGCAGATGAAGGAAAATTTGGGAAAGAGTGCTCGGAATTTATAGATTTGAGGCACAG
>AYLM01003371.1:0-39008 GCA_001625345.1 Cairneyella variabilis | reverse complement strand
CCCCGCCCCCGCCCCCCCAAGGAGAAGCATGGGTGTGTGAGTCCCCAATACTACTTTTTTGGTATTTATTTGTGACTTCTTTCGAAGATGTATTTTTTGGCTTCGCCTGCTGTGCTTTGCCCAACGGTGAAGCGAAAGGATAGAAGAGCGGTGGACTATGGAAGTTCAAGTACAGGCTGAACTTGGCCGCAGCGAAGTAGATTGAAACCCAGGATTGACGAGCGAGGGGTGTCAATAGGGTGTAATTCGATCAGAGTTTCAAGTCTTTCTCGTTTGTTTCTTTCTTTTCCATTTTAGTTTTTCTTTCGAGTGTTCAGGAACCCACCATCTTCCCTTCTTCAGCGCAATCAGAATCTCAGTATCCATACTAGGAACTCCTTGATCTGATCCTGATCTCGAGACTCCCCTCCTGAGCTCTTATGGTAAGATCTCCACGTCACTTCGCTTTAGAAACCATCTCCTCATGGAGGAGATCCAGGTTGAAGTAGAAACGCAATTGAAAATGGTGCGAGTGAAACTCCAAGTTCGAAAAACATTTTGCAATACAAAATAATGGGAAAATGACGTTCTTTTGAAAGCAAGGCTCTAGAGAAAACATACCAAGCTATTGGCGTAGAATCTCAGAGAGCAGCAGTTGAGTGTATTGCACGACGTGTCTCGTCCTCTTATAATAATACACATCTGGGTCTCTTCATACAAGTTTCCGTCCGCATGCATATATGCATTGGCGCTTATTTCTTTTCGTCTCATGCTACCATCCTCTCCAGGATCTCCCATGCCAATCAACTTCTAATGACTCAATGTACTCCTCTTCTTCGCTTTCCTCCTCTGCAGGAGCGCCCTCCCCTTCCTCGTCCGAATCCGACTCAAGAACCCATGCCGCCTCTTCCTAACAAAATGGCTAGGACTGAACGTGTTTCTCGGGCCGCAACGAACTTGGATTGTGACTAGTGCTGGGTGTGTTGAGATCTTCGGGAGGAGATCCAGAGGTGCTGATTCAGCGACAGCCGTGGAGTTTGCACCATGAGTGGGGAGTGAGAAGGTTGGCCGTAAGGTCGGAGAGAAGAGAGTCGGCCGTGAGGGACCGCGGAGGGAGGAGAAGGTTCTGAAGGTTGCGTTAGCGGTGGTTTGCTTCAGGAGAAGCGAGAGGATCGAAGCACCTTTTTACCAATGTTTTGAGAGCTGGCTTCTGTGCTATCCGTGGGAGAATCGTCGGCGATGATAATGAGGTGCCAAAGCCTCTTGGACAGCGTAGACAAAGCATTTTGATCGATCAATTGCGATTTCACAGTCCAAGATGCTTTTCGCTATTGAGTTGTCGTTTGAGCTCAATGACGGCACTACGCTAGCGGCCGCTTGGTCAAAAATATTCGGATTATCAACAGCCTCTTCCTTTCATGACCAATTAACAAGATCACAGCTTCGCAGAACGCCAATTGAATTTCGGCGGTCATTTCTCAGGTCTTTCAAAATGTCTGCCTTTCCGCCACACAAAACCATTCCCTCAATACCTGTCCCACAATCAATCGCCCTCAAATACCTCTCAGTCTACCTCGAAGCCACGAAAACCTCAGCCTACCTCCTGCCCAACGCACGTCTCGAACCCTCAGGTCCTACGACCGGCAGCAGTAATTCGAGTCTCACTCTTTACAATCTGCAGCGCGTGGAAGCTGGATTACGAGGCGAATGGCTTGCGCCAAAGCTAGATCTTGAAGAGGGCGCAATACTGATCGCAGAAGGCATGGACGACGGCACGAATACCGGGTTTGGGGCGCAGGCGAATGGAGAGGCCGCGGAAGAAGGTTGGATGGATTTGGATGAGTATCAGAGGGAGCAGAGTATCGAGGGTGGTGATATTGGAGATGACAGGGTTAAAGGTGTTGTGCAGGAGGGAGACTCGGATTTCGAGATACCGATCGGCGGAGATGATGGAAAAGTAGAGGAAGATGAAGCTGAATTGAGGAGCCCCGCAGCGAAGAAGGCGAAAACGAAGCACGCACCATCGACGAGTGCGACCGGAGTCTCCAAGAAGCCCAAAGATAAGGAAGCGAAGAAGAGAGAAAAGAAAGAGCGGTTGAAGGCACTACAAAAGGCGAAAGCACAGGAGAAGTCAAAACCAAAGAACTCATAAGTCACCAGCACAGAAACGGAGACACAGCTTGAGAATCAGGAAACGCAGTAGATTTTGGTATCAAGTCTACATTTACAATTCTCTACCACTGGCCTTCTCAGCCACCTTCTCGTCCTTCACCTCCGACACACGACCCTCGCCCTTGTCACCATACCAGCCCAGCGCACCAAGTCTCTCGGACAGAATCGGGTGAGAGAAGTGGTAGCTCGCATACATCCAATCCGCGTCCATCGTGCTGAGGTTTTGAATTTGCAGTTTTATGAGGGAACGGGCCAGTTCAGTTGAATATCCCAGCTTCTGTGCAAATTCATCGGCCTGGAACTCGTAGCGTCGGCTGAGGACGTTCATGAGGAGCTTGATGACAGTATCCATGGGTGCGAGAGCATCGGAGAAAAGGATGAAGCCAATTATGATAGGGAACTCATTGTGGAAGCCGAAGGATTGATAGAGGGATTTGTTGTTGATGAAGACAGAGAAGAGGGCGAAGATATAGAAGAAGTGGGCCTAGAAAATTGATCAGTCAAGATGGTTTTCAGCCCAGAATGTTTACCATACCTGTGAAATCCCAAACAATCTTGTAGTGTGTCCCAAACTCCAGTGACCAAGCTCATGAGCCAGAACTGCTACGACCTCCTGGGTCTCGCTCTTCTCAATCAGGGTATCGTAAATGACAATATGCTTCTTCCAGGGCATGCCAAAGAAGTATGCGTTGGAATGAGCGCTTCTCTTGCTGCCATCAATGACGTACAGTTCGTGAAGAGGGAATTTGAGTCGCTGAGCCAGACCCTCAACACCGGTCTTCAGGTCACCAGGCTGCAAAGGAGAAAGCTTATTGAAAAGAGGCAAAATCGTAATCGGGTATATCGTGATCATGAAAACCTGGAGTCCAGCACCAAACAGCCAAAGGTAATAGAAGAACTTGTTGCCGGTCTTCTGAACAATAGCAAGGAAACCTGCGAGAATCGGAGGTGCGAGAATAAATGCTAGCATTTGCGACTTGAGCATGTCCATGACGAAAAGCTTCGGGGTCTGCTTGTTGAAGCCAAATTTCTCTTCCAGGACGAAAGTGTGGTATATGCTGGTAGGCAAGGAGAGGACCTGTTGGATGACAATGAAGGTTAAGACGAAGACGATAGAGTGCGTGATCTCGCCGGAGAAACGCGCGGGTGCGAAGCGGAGGAGCCATGAGCCAGTTAAAGCCCAGAGCTTGGGCAGGACATCGTAATAAATGAAGGCAGTGTTCTGAATCTGACCATATAGTCCACTGACAAGGCTGTACTTCGCTTTCGCGCGTCCATATGCCTATTATATCTCATTAGCCCCCCCTGATCCACTACTGTCCTGCCGGCCCAAGGCTACCAACCTGACTCTTGTCGAAAACCTCCTGAGACACCTCATTCTGAAGAACCTTCGGCGGACGCGTTTGCTTCAAGACCTGATACTGGCGCAAAGAGAGAAAGCCCTCGAAAAGGTATTGTGCGACCGAGAAGCCGATAATGAGCTTCTTCCAAGGGAACAAAGGTCGGTCCAGAAAACGGGCGAGGCGCTGGAACATGGTTAGCTTCATTTGAGTCTTGTAAGGCTGGAGACGACTATACCTGGAGGAAATCCATCTTGCGATCGCAAAAGGAGTGAACAAATGGGAGAGATAGGGAACAACAACCCCTTATTGATGCGTAAAATGAAAAAGACTTTGCAAGTTTGAGCCTCGACGATCTGTCCTCGCGGTTATGATTGCTGGCGTTCTGTCGCGGCAATAAGCGCGCGCCACTGACGAAGATCCTGCTGACAAAGAAGGTAGTTCAACGTCAATAATTGAAACTTGGGAGATGATGTTCAATAAAACGGTCTATTTCTATTATCTAATGAGTCTAGCTCAACGCAAGTTTTGAATCGACAATAGCTGAGCCATGTTTGTCCTTCATTCCTCTGATCAACACCCACCGGTGGTACCTCAGCTATAGCCAATTCTAACACTCCCCGGGTAGCCGCGAATAATCACACCGTAGACGCCTTCCAATATTCCCATCCAATCTCTCAGAGTGCCTTTGGATCCATTCCAGCCGCCGCGAGACTAGCATCGACCTGCACGGATTGTGCAAGGGCCTGACCAATCTCCTCGTTCGTCAGAAAGTCAAGCTCCAAGTCC
This sequence comes from Cairneyella variabilis, assembly GCA_001625345.1. Taxonomy (NCBI): domain Eukaryota; kingdom Fungi; phylum Ascomycota; class Leotiomycetes; order Helotiales; genus Cairneyella; species Cairneyella variabilis. The sequence goes on along the minus strand of AYLM01003371.1, from coordinate 34,728 downwards.
CAGGGGGTATTCAAATCTCCAATTTGAGGAGCTGTGCTCGTGGCAGAGTAGATCTCATTCATTGCATTGATCTCCTGCATAATATCTTCGCTTGTATCAGGATAACTAAGCTTGGGGTCGAAACGCAGAGGATGAGGACTTTGATTGAACTCTACGAACACTGCCTCTTCGTCATTCTGGGTTTGAGCTTGTGCTCCCATGAAAGCATTAGTACGAGGTCCTTTTTGTGGGGTAGAAGAAGGTCCCGATTGAGCAAGGGCGTAGGCAGGTGATGGCGTATGGGCAATCGAAGCCAAGCTCGTGGGATCTCGCGCCGTAGCATTGACCTGATTGACGTGGCCTTGTCCTCCTTGCGAGTATTGATGTCCATAGGGGCTTCCGTTGTAAATGTTGTTAAGCATTGCTGGGTTCACGTTTCGGGTCGGAGTTACCATTGGGGGGACGCCTTCTGATGCTCCAAAGATTGCTCCATGCACATACCGCTGCAGCTCCTGCGTCTGCTGTTGCATCTTCTGGATCAGGCGTTGGCGGTATAGTGCTGTGGCTTGTACATTGTGTGGCTGTTGCTGGCCGAAAGACTGCTGGGGTATGTTGCTCGGAACTTGGGATCCAGTACCTGTGAACATGAAGTTGTTCTGCAGTGGTGGCCCGAACATGAAGGGGTTGATGGCTGCTCCCTGGTTGGGACCACAGCCGGTCATTGCGGGATGCATGTTCATCGATGTACTAATTCCTCCAGGGGAGCTTCGGCTTCCAGGCGAGACTCCGATCATGTTATTGTTAGCGAAAGATGTCTGAGCACTACTTTTGTCCCAAGTACCAGAGGCCATTCGAGAATAAGGGGACCATCGCCGTCGAATGCTGGACTCGCAAGGAGGGCTTGCTGATATATTGGGGCCTGCGGCATTGCTCGCGACATAGTATACTGTCCGATTACTCCCTGCTGTGCGATGCTGTCGAAGCTTGATGGAACTTGCTTCGAGGGAGGAACAGGTCCTTGTGGTGGCTTCTCGTTCTTCATAACATTCGATGCTCTGCGTTTCTGTGAGTATTGGTCGACCTTGCCATATTGTGCCTGGCCGCTGAAATAGGCGGCTGCGGCTTCGATGCGATCTTCTCGACTCAACGCATCCGATGCATGACGCTTGAGAACCAGCTTGGTCTCGGTAGTCTCCTGCTTGATTTCCATACTTCCTGCTGTGGGCGCTGCAGAAACTCCAATTAATTCGAGTTCATCTGCGTTGTAAGAACCCGGGCTTGTGTAAGTAGAGGGTGACGAGATCTCCCGGGAAGGAGTAGAGAGGTATTCGAGCTCCTTGGAATTATTGGGGGAGTTGGTGGGATTGCACTTGACGAATTTGGCTTTGGAGACTTTCAACTGTTAGCACGTGATCAACCTATTGCGGAAGGCACATCGTGCAACACTTACCGAATTCGTTCAACTGCTTGCTTAGCAAATGATGGACCTGCTGTCCGTGGTGCAAGAGCATCGGAAGATCCATGAGAGGCTGGCTTTCAACACGAGTGTGCCAGTTGCACAGGTGACAGAGGAATCTGTTTGATGTCTCATCTTCGCCCATCTTTGCTTCTGGTGCAGTGTTAGGTGGAGAGGATGCCATTGTAGCTGGTGGAGTGCGGGGAGCTGCAGCTTGGTTGGCGAAAAAAGTAAGGAATGCTGCTCTGAATGTTGACCAGACTCCTCTCTGGGTGTAATGGGCAATGGATCTCCCTCTGGCGGTAAAGTAGATATCGTTTCGTCCGGTCTTTGCGTTGCTCAGCTTTGTACCTTGGACGGCTTGTCAGAACTCACACGAGCGGTGTACTGAGAAATCTTACTTCATGTCCTTGTGAATGATTGTAATCGAAGGCTGTGAATCTTTGCAGCCGAAGATAAGCTATCCTGTCCTTCTGAGTCTTTGCAACTAAGCAGCTGATCCAAGACTCAAGTTTATCGGTCACACCTCCAGCGCTTGGATCACCATGGGTTTCAAGATTTGCGCGTTGCTATCCCTTCTGTCCTTGTCAGCATTGAGCCTTTCCAAAAGCACATACAGTGCATACTGTGAGTCAATGGAGACCAAACGGCAGCGTACTCATTGACAGAGATAGCTTCAACATTATGCTTTCCTGACCTGTCAGAAGTTGGAGCTGAAGAACTGATTGCCGGTTTGGAAAGTAGGATGTGGACGAGCGTACAACTCACCAAGGTCTGTCCCAAGAAAAATTCCCCAAGACAGAATTTAATGTTTGTAGGCATACAATGCTCGCATTGAAGGTATAAACTCTATTCTCAATGCAGTCACTGAGATCAATCCAGATGCGCTGTCCATTGCAGCTTCTCTTGATGCCGAGAGAGCAAATGGGACTGTGCGAAGTGCTTTGCATGGTATCCCGTTGGCCCTGTGACTTTGCAGCTGGAGGTGAACCAATTCGTCCAGTGACTCTTTGCAAACGAGGATGAAAGATTCAGCTTCAAAGCTTTGAGTAGAAATCTCTTTTCACAAGCAGCAGGTCCAGAACCTTAGTAAATTACACTGCATCGCCTGATTTTGCGTTCGGGATCAGTTGCTTCGTTAATTACCGTTTTGGGAAGCGACGCGAACAACTCGGCCTGGTCCAGCGGAATATTCCGAAAGTTCCAGCGCAAAATGAGAAGTGTTTCGTCCCAAGTCTGTGTGAGCCCCTACAAGCGAGGAGAATTAGTTGATTATCTGAAGTTCTTATCGTCTGAATATGGTGTCGTCTGAATATCTGCAACTAGAGGTGATCTCGTAGTTCTCTGCTCGTGGAATATCCAGAGTTATTCAACTCCATAATGGGAACCTTCTCACCTCGGGTGTTTGTGAATTTCTACTGCTAAAGGCGGGCTGGTTGACTCGTCCGTATGTCGGTAAGCAAGGTGAATAAGTGTTTTCTGAATACTTGTACCTGATTTAAAAGGGACTGGGTTGAGACTATTCTAGCAGAATATAAGGCACTGTTCTGGGCACCTTCTCACTCAGGTCTTTATGAACCTTTGCAACCAAAGGCGGTCAAGTTGAATCATCTAAATACTAGCAAGCGAGGTGAATTAAATAGGAACCGATGATCTGCAACTGACTTAAGGGACTCGGTTAACTCTATTCCAGCGGAAGAAACTAAACAAGTGCACGGGGTCTGAAGGCGAGACTCCCGGAAGGTAAATCCAGTGGTCACGATTCTTTGTTGAATTTTCTCTCTTGCTGGATAAAGGCAATCTTTAAAAATGAAGAAGAATTTATTAGCTTTTGGAGCTTTGCTGATTTATATCGCATTCATTCGAATTGGTGGGAGCTCAATATGTGAACCCTTTCTTTGGGTTGAGCTGCAGTTCTCAAACTTTCGTTTTGCAGGCTCTTACACATCATAGAAAGAGTGCTAGTTGTATGATATGAGAGTAACAGAATAGCTCTCCAGAAGACGACGTCTTCCTCATCCGCTCTATAAAACCCCTCGTGCTCAACTGGAGCCTCGGGTCCTTCTCCTTCACAACCGACAAACTGATGAAGTCAGCTCCCAAGATGGCACCCGAAGTCTGCACAGTAGCTTCACAGTCGTTTTAAGCAGACCGTAGCCCGGAAATTCCATAAAGCTTCATATTCTTAAAGCCATGAATTTGTTGCTCTTTTCCCGCCCAGTTGCAGATCGGTACTGCCGTCAAATTTGTGCTTACCATCGATTAATTTTCACTATTACTTTAGCATCGATCCACACACGCGTCCTTCAAGTCCTCGAAACCCATCCTTAGCGCCCGAAATACGCAACTCATCCGAGAAGTTCGTTTGCTTCACCACACAGTGCGAGAGCAAGTTCACAGCTCAAGGCAACCCTCACAATCTCCCCAGCGTCATCAGGACTTTGTGATCAAGGGAAGTGGACCACCAGGGAACTGGAATCAATCATTGGGAAAGTGGGGTGTCTGGGGACTCGAGGTCTGTACATGTTTACATCGCAAGTCACGACAAATCAACCCGGGAGTTTGCGGATGTGGGACTTCCCAATGAGCGTCTGGGGAAGTGAGTTATCGAGGAGCATAACATGTTGAGGGAGTGAGGTAGTCAGGTCATCACGTGGCGAGGCGTGGTCATACGAGGTATTCAGAGGCCTGAGATGGTATTGATTTGCAGAAGAGTGGTCTTGATTGCATATCCAACTATGTATATCCTGCCACTTCCCCTCCGCAGAAATTCCAAGGAAGGCTGAAGTCAAAAGCAGTCATCTCAAGATCTTCCAGTGCCAACACCTGCCATCGTCTTGAAGCACAGGGAGCTGAATCTCCCAATGGCCCACGGACTTGGGTCGCTCACGAGCTTGAGATATCCTCGTTGCCAACAATCTTTGCCAACAGTCTTCGCTAATTGATCAATGAGGACTCGAGGAGCTACCTGAGTTCGCTTTGACCAAGAACATGATAGTTCCACGAACTTGAAATGCCCAAGAAGTTGATATACTCACGCGCTTGAAACACGTTGTCTATGCGTGTCCCGTTGCCACAGTCTTTACCAACCGAATCAAACGGGACTCGAGGAACTACGTAACAAGGAACTTAAGATATCCACGAACTTGAGATTCTCACCGACTTGAGATGCTCACGAGCTGGAGACACGTTTTCTCTGAACCTCTCCGCAGCTTTGCAGAGATGATCGAGCCTTGTTAGCCACACTTGCGTTTCCACCTTCTGCGACGTGGAGGCCAGGCTCATAGAGGGTGCCACCGAAGCGACACAGTTGATATCTACATATGGCGAGTCACGGCAATTTCGAAAGTCAAAGTAGTTGATGGTCGACTCCCGAAGGAATCTTGAGTGTACAATTGGAAAGTATGTACAGCCACAAAAAATTCGTAGCGACCGTGAACGTTCAGAACTCCTTGCCAAGAGTGTCCAGGTTCCCGTTTGCGTCGTCTACTCATCTGCAATTGCAGGAAAGTGTCTCCAACCAAGTTCCACCCTGAAAGAAAACCCAGCCAAGTCCCAAACCAAAAGAAACAGAAACAAGTCCACCAACTGCATGTACAAGTCAGCATCTGTTGAAAGCTCTGCATGGGGAAGATTCGACTTACCATCCTCCACTCCCTCTTGCGCCAACAAACTGTCCAAGCAATTTCCTTCCTGAACAAAAACCCGCCAAGTCTCCCCCTTTCCAACCAATTTCCTTCCTGAACGAAACACCTCCAAGTCCCAACCTATCCAAGCAAATTCCTTCCTGACCAAAAACCCACCGAGTCCCAACCCAATATAGATGACACAAAAACACAATCGCTGTGGCACTGAGGCCAAGAAAACAAGTCGCTGATGCGTCGGTCCTGCCGAGCAATGATTTTTTTGTGGATTTTCGAATTTTCGAATTTTTTTGGTGGCGAAATTGCCGATGAGGTCGATGCTGGACTCGGTGAGTGCATCATTGGTAGTCAGAATGACGGTGATTGGTGGATCAGTCCTCAAAGTTCAGAACTTCTGTGAAAACAGTTGGTTGATTGATAGTGGCAACTGATGTTGTGGTGGAGTCGGTTGTTGATAGACCGCTCTCAGATGTCCCATTCGTCGACGTCGGTGGCCAGAGAGAAGCTGCGGCGTGTCGGAGGGGGCAATGCTTCAAATTTGAGCCTGCTGATTGGAGTGAGGAAATGTTCCTCTGGAAGTCCATGTCTTTTGGCCAGGATTCTCCGAGCTTCTGTGAAGGTGGGATCCCTGGGCGTGTTGAGCCGAGCAGCGTCTGCCATGTACTCGCGGTAGAAAGGGGAGATTTCTTGTCGGTATGATTTGGCCGTGTGACGACGACATGTGCCTTCTAGGGAGCTGTCGTCGGCCATGTTGTCTTTGATGGTGTCGCCTTCTCGGGAGCTGTCGTCGGCCTTGTTGTCTTTGATGATGTTGCCTTCTCGGGAGCTGTCATCGGCCTTGTTGTCTTTGATGATGTCGCCTTCTCGGGAGCTGTCATCTGTGTGTTGTCGACTGCGGAAGCAGAAGACTGCGGCAATGTGCTTCAAGAAGCTTTTGAATGCCATTGTTGTCAAACTGCCAAAGACAACATCAGCAAGAGCATTTCACGTTCGTGAGCATCTCAAGTTCATGAGTATCTCAAACTCTTGAGTATCTCGAGTTCATGAGTGTCTCAAGGAGCGACAGGAACAGGTGTGCTTACTGTAAGATCTGTGTGTCTCGGGTGAGTGTGATTGTGTGTGTGTGATTGTGTGTGAAAGTGTTTTCTGAAAGCTTTGTGGTTCGATGTGGTGCAGTGGATTGAGTGCGACTTGTCAGTGTGCAGTGCTCGAACAAAGATTCAGAATGTGATGAAGAAGAAAGGAAGAGTTGGGGGAAAGGGAACCCTTTTATACTCACTCGAAGCCAGCATCGCACTAAGTGAAGAGTCGCCACATCACAATAGCGGCTGTTAGATTTTTCGAGCTTTCTCTAACTACCACACATAGCGGCTATTAGCTTTCATCGCGCGTGCCCCTATTTGGCCAAGCGAGTGTGTTAAGCGACGGTCGCAGTTCTGATCGCGCTCAGATTTCTCGATCGTTCAACAGCCCCCACCCCTTTTCGGGAATGGTAACTGAAAATATCAACCACCCTAACTCTTCAATGCAAAATTCTCATCAATAGAATAGAGCGCTTGCCCAAGAATAAAACTAGCAGGTACTTGCACGCAGAGAAAATTCTCCTTTAGCTTCTTTCCCGCTCCTTTTTAGGAATGGCGATTGAAAATATCAACCACCCTAACTCTTTAATGTAAAATTCTCATCAACAGAATAGAACGCTTGCCTAAGAATGAAATTAGCAGGTACTTACACCGAGAGAAAATTCTCCTTTAGCTTCTTTCCCGCTCCTTTTCATGAATGGCAACTGAAAATATCAACCACCCTAACTCTTCAATGCAAAATTCTCATCAATAGAACAGAGCGCTTGCCCAAGAACGAACGTAGAATGGTTTACACAGAGATAACTACTTTAGGTCCTATTGTTGAGCTTCAATGCTCGGGACTTGAGTAGCACGCAGAGCCGATCTTGTTTGTCAACTGAGCAAACATTGCAGTCAGCTGATGTCGCAATGGAAGGAAGGGAGCATCGCTCCAGGTAAGTGCGACGATGCACTAGTGGGCGCGGAAGTGAGGCTATTCGGAAGTGCGATCGCCAGCAGTCATGCAGGCTACTCCCATGATGCATATTACAGGAGTCTCCCTTCAATTATTTCCAGCGCATTACCGTACAGTCACGTAGCAGAGCAGATCATTGCAATTAAATGAATTCTCGACAAGTGGAATAATTGGACCTCAAGCCACAAAGATGCTTCCCGCCGTGACCATCGCATTCACTTGCTGCAATCCCCAGTTGCTATGCGCGGACTTTATGCTCCTGTGCGACGATGACCTGAGATTGGCTTAGGTTCGCATTCGATGCACAGCATGCTTCTCTTGGAGGGTGCTTGAACTCAATGGCAGCGAGGAAGGAGCAGCTGCCGCCGGTCGCATCAAACTATGCCGACCGACGATGAGCTTGAAACAGCAGCACAACCATCTTGGCACACTGAAACCCATGCGACCTTTTACAGTATATTATAACTCTTTACCAAAACGATGGCAACGCCTGATTGTCGCAGGTAGTCGCATACCAACCCCTTTGCACCTCTTAGACGATGGAATCGTGTGACTGCAGCGGAATCTGTCAAAGCCAAATTTCGAGGACCTGCCACGCCCGATATCTTGAGACAAGCCCATGGCAGATGAAGGAACTCTTCTGCGGCTCCGAATCATCGCTTGACATCCCAGTCGACAACAGTATCATCACAAGCCCACGGTCGCCGAGGAATGCACCCAGTCTGCGGACCTCACGGCGGCCTCAGGACAGTCTCTCAACGAAGAAGGTTAAGAGGAATATATGAGTGAATTTCGAGGCGCTGACGTGCTATGACAGGTCAAATACACTAACAATTTCCTCGACATCAAGAGTCTACTTGCGACCGGCAGATGCGATCGATCCTCTGCACAAACCCTTGCGACCGTCGCGCTCGATTGAAAGAGAGGGGCGAAGGCTGCGCAGAGACCACGAGTGAGGATGGTGATACAAGAAACAGCATTGCGAAAGTCGGGGAATAGAATACACGGAAAGAGATGAGTGATTTGATAATGGGAGACCATGGAGGCACTTACGGCAGCACCGAGGACGAGTGACGGCATACAAGTATACGAAGAGAATAACTGGACGCATACAAGGTCGAATACTTTTGAGCTCAGACGCGAGAGACTGCTGCGCACTCGACTGATCGGGGGAATGCTTGACAAGGGAGTTGTGACTGCGAGGGAGGCTTCAAAACTCACTTGTAGCGCTCGAAATATGAGCTCTCACCACATGGACCGAAGGCAATGCTTGAAATGGGAGTACAATCGTCACATGTGCAAGACAGGAGCTTGGATCGGCACAATGGATTGAGTGATTGTGATATTCCTATGCCTACGAGTGGCTCGCAGTCGACGGCGTGGAGATTGGAGACGAACCCTCTTGAAGATAGCAGACAGAAATATGAGACATGGAGCATAAATTTAGATAGCAGTATACTTCAAAAACATGCAGTAAATTGCGTGACGATAAATAGTTCAAGAAGCAGCAAAAACTCTCCGACAGATCAGATTCGCTAGCCCCAGCAATACTATGCTCACTTCTGGAAGCCTTGCTCTCGGCTCAAAACAAATTGCGGAGGCAAGTATGCCGAAATATCTAATTGTGCGCAATATTGTAAATTTTTGAAGGACGACGTCACGCTCGCCAAACGCGAAAAAGACACGGCCAGCCGTAGGTATTCATAGTAGCAAACGTGGAGCTCAAGCGTAAGATGGGAACATGCAGCAACTGAGGGTATATGATGAAGGTAGAGTGCTTGGAAAGTTAAGAATTTGGGGCCATTTCAGCTGAGAATATCGATGAAGTGCGGTCGAAAAGGGAGGCGCTGGAATCGCCCGAAGCGATCCAATCAGATCTGGATCCAGACTTATCTATATCACGTGAACTTTTCTCTTCCACCTCCAGGTTCCAGGTAGCTTCTGAAGATTTGCTCGCATTGAGGAATGTGGTATACGATGGTGGAAGACAGAAGCGCCACAGGGAGGCCTTTCGTATTCTCTCGGAGACTGCGCTCGGAAGCTGCCCGCGTCTTGTGGCACTGGCCAGGGCGCCTTGAAAAAGTATGTTGTTAAGAGAGATGGAAGAATGAGGTTGAAGGCGATGAGTTTATAGGAAATCATAATCACCAAAAATTGGTTGGAGCAGCTATGAATTAAAGATGGCTAGGAGCATGGCTGTGACATTTAGGAGAGAACTTTTTCTTTGCGTAGAGGTCACCTCCCCCTTTGCTCATGATAGTTCTCTAAATCCAAGTCGATCAAGTGCGATTCTTTTATTCATGCCAAAACCATCTACTCTCTAAGACCAACTATATCAATAATGAACACCGTACGTTCTCCACTTCCGCATGACCAAATTCTACCACAGGACATATGACACGACAAGCCTTGAAGCTCTCCCTAAGTTGAGTACCGAATGAAGTTCTTCCTCCTCTTGTCCAATCAACAAACTCGAAGCCATGCCCAGCACAAGCAAGTGCTGCAAAGAAATACAGTGAAGCAAACACCAACACAAACCACAGACGCCAAACTCCTTCTCGGACCAGATTATGAATGTTTCCCACTCCACCATCTCTTCTCCTTTTCGACCTTCTCCCTTTCTCTTTCCTCCTTTTTCTTTCCCGTCCACCTCCCTCACCAAACACATCTCACACCCTCTTACAAAAGCAATAACACCCCAGCCACAGCCATCGACAAAATCGCTAATACAACAGTCCGCACCTTCTTTCCTCCCGCCGCCGCACCCGTAACCTGCGCATGACCCGCACTTGCCGTCGCAGTCGAGGACGCTGTCTGGGAAGCGCTAGTCTGTTTCGTAGATGTCATGGAGCCGACTCTGGTGCTGCTGCCCATGCCAGGCGTATGCCATTGTCCTGGACTATTCTGAGCCGGATTATTGTTATTGTTGGACGGGTTGTTGGACGGGTTGGGATTATTCGGGTTATTGGGACTCTGTAGGTTGGGCGTTGGGTTTGGTGCCGCGTTCGAATTCGGACAAGTGATGGTGATGGTTGGTTGACCTTGGCACGGCGTACAAATCGCCACCGTAGTCGTAAATCCAGGCGGGATAGTCAGCGTTGTATAATCACCCGTACACGTCTCGGTAATAGTGTAAGTCTGCACCGTCAAGCCCGTAGGACAGATATCTGTATACGAGGTTGCCCAGACGGTGGTAGAGACCTCGTTGGTGGTTTTGGAGGGGAGACAGGACCAGAGGATTGTGGGTTGCATGATGATGGTGGAGGAGGGCATGCTTGACATCATGGGTAGGAGCATTGAGGAGGCCATGGTGCTGGATAGGGAGGAGGAAGAGAGCAGGGTTGCGAGGGGAGGGTTAAGGCTTCCCCAGGTGCCCCAGTCGGTGATTCTGTGGTGATAATATTAGGGAGTGATCATTGATGCGTGCGTCCGTCACAAGTTCGAGAAAGGCTGTGATAGCAGACATGATAATAGAAACAGATATAAGGACAGTGATTGCGAAAGAAGCGACTTACGCAGCCATCGCGAGAAATGCACAACGAATCTAATCGAGTGTAAGAGCGGGAGATCGCCATGCACGGCGGTTGAAAACGAAGGGACTGGGGGTATGATTATGATATAATGTGGGAGGCCGGGCGGGAGACTGGGGTGGGGAATCGAAAAGAGCGTGGTTGGGATAAGATCGACAGGAGAGCGGAAGAGAGAGGAGAGGGTCCTAGATTTATACACTGAACACGATCTGCGTCGCATAGCTGCTTAGCTAATGTGCTTCAGCCCGACAGCCACCCATGAATGAGATTTGGCTGTTCGAAACAGGCCTGCTGGTGAGTGGAATGTATGGTTAAGCGAGTGTTTGGGACTGAATGCAGTGAGATAGGGGGATGCCTCGCTTGTGGCTTTGGGGTGCATTCCTCGCGAAATCGAAGACAGACCCGAGGATGCGCATATCTGTGCCTGGTTGGAAACTTGGAAGGACTGATAGCAGTGATAGTGGCTGTGCAGAAATAAACGAAACGAAATTTGCCTGCAAGGCGTACTTGAAACCCTTGATGCGCTCGAAAACAGGAGATCTGTATAGTCTAGGTCTATGGGCGCGTTCTTGCGCGTGGCCGTCTATCACGCACATCCTTCAACGCCATCTAATGCTCTATCATCTCGCTCATAATCATAACAGCTCTATCATCAATCATCTAAGCGATCTTCTCAACTTTGAGGACGCCTTTCTCTTCGCCGACAAGCTCAACGAAACCACCAGCCTCAATCCGCTTCTTCCACTTCTTGCTCTCGTGCCTGGCCAGAATCATCGTCATTCGCAGCACGATACCGCTACTCGATTCGTGTTTCTCAGCAGCCATGGGTGTACATGTCCAGCGGGCAAATGCCCAATTGAGGATATATCTGCCTCCTTCGGACGATTGATCCGACGGGTTCTCATCAGATGAGTTAATCGGGGCAGATGCAGCTAGAACAGCCTTGATGCGATACACCTCATCCTTTGGCGCCGTCTTCAGCAGCTTCTCCAGCTTCTCCGAATCGACAACCGAGCCGGGCGCTTCCTCAAGAGTGATAGACAGTACCTCAACTTCACTCTGATGGCCTTTCTCATGACTATGAGCATGTCCGTTTGCATGATCATGACCATGGTCGTGGCCATTAGGGTATCCATTTGTCTCAGCTTCCGCTTCGCCCAACATCCTCGCCAACCCCACATCAACACCAAACACGACGTCCATCGGCACCCGTCCCTTATCACTCCTCACCCACGCAACCTGCACCTCCAAATCTCCCACCCGATCCAAACACTCATCCATCCTCCTCTCCCCGGCTACCTCCCACTTATTAAACACAATCAGATCCGTATACCGCGCCTGTATCTTCGCCGTATAACTTGTGTCTTCATATCCTTTCCAATTCTCTACATCAATCACTGTAACCACACCATCAAGTATATAACCACCTTTCGTTTCTTTGGCGACGCGATTGACTTCCATGGCTAGTGTTGCGGGAAATGCAGAGCCTGAGGTCTCGATGACGATGCGGTCGGGTGCGACGGTGGAGGTCAGCTCTTGGAGCGCGACGGAGAGTTGCCCGACGAGGTTGCAGCATATGCAGCCATTGAGTAATTCCCGCACGCCAGAGATGGATGAGGAAGATGCGAGTTGGGAGTCGATGGCTAGGTCGCCGAATTCGTTTTTGAGGAGCGCAAGTTTGTAGGTGGGGTTTTGGGCGCGGAGTTGGGGGAGGAGGTTTAGGAGGAGGGTGGTCTTGCCAGAGCCGAGGAAGCCAGTGATTATTGTTATGGGAATGGGAGGAGACATGGTAGGGATGAGGGAGAGGGATAATTGCGAGGAGGAGGAGGAGGGGTTCACGTTGAGGTTGAGGTTGAGATTGAGGCAATTTTCTTATCGGTTATCGCCGCAATCGATACGCAGAGCCCCTCTTCCCCTATTCAGTCAAGCGGAACCGCTTTGGAGGCCATTTTGAGATGAAAGGAGGTAGTATTGCCGAAAGCAGATTTGTTGGCGACGCGCTCACCCAAAGCGTTTACCTACCGCCGATATTCTCACTTCGAACTCTTTCACCTCGTTCCTTCGAGTTCAGTCACATGACCATTTGTTTGAAGTTTCAGCGCCCCAAGCAGCCGCTTTGATAACTCGCTAACAGATCACGGTTTAAATTCAGGGGTATTCTCGCTGCCAGACCCTGCCAACCAATCGACCCCTTTCGCCCTGTCATCCTCTTCCCGAGAAACTCAAGCGTATCGCAGAGTCCCGAGCTGGTAGCAGTTTCGTTGGAGAGCAGCACAAATTTCACATTCTGGCAGCTCAACTCTCGATCCCGAGATCTCAGATAGATGTTCTTGGCGCAGCGAATCAAGGCGTGTAGCCGTGATGTTTCAACGGCCTTGCACGACATCTTGGTGGTAGGTTACCTTTATTTCGACGACTTCAGTGATTTATCTCTGGTAAGGTGGAAGTGGGATCTGGAGGCACGAGTGACATGCTGATAGGGAATCTATCACATGGAGATGCAAGCAGATTTGAGCGCGGGCGGACCGGGATCGAGAGCCAACATGCTGTGAAGCGTTTCGCGTACGCTGAGCTGTCAGGCGGTCGTTGGCAGCTCGATGCGAGTTCTTTGACAGCATGGTGAGGAGCGATTGGAAGGTGGATGGGAGAGAGGTCCGATGAGTTGCTTCACGGGTTGAGGTCCGGAGTAAGACATGAATGCGTTGTTGTGCAAGCCTCTACTTCTAGACCCCCTGATCGTCTTCACCCCACCAGCCCACTTACCTTATCCTTAACCTTGATCTGTCGCTGTCGCTTCGAATTCCCAGTTTCCCAGCAGCAGGACTCGAGGATGAGGACAAATGCATCCGAATTGCTTCACCTAGACACCGTCCCACCGAAGCATATGTCTACGAGTACAGAGTCTCGAGCCATCTCCGCGCCGTTGAGGCCAATTGACAGTAACAGCCGCCCTCCATCTTGATGGTGCAACGGTAGCAGACAGATTAATGCGGCTTTGTGCAGACTGCGAGTGCAGAGTCTTCTTCCTACAGCAGTGTGTACCCATAGAATCTATCATTTCCATAGGCCTGTCGAGCGTGAAGTTGCAGCCTGTACCCACTGCATTCCAGGCATTGTAGAACCCGCAGTTGGCCAGGTGGATCTGCAGATAACCTGCAACTGGATAAGAGAGAAGAAAGTTGGAGCTTGAGCCCTCGCATCTCGGCCGGATGCAAAAGAAGCAAGCAGAGTCCAAGAGAGACACGGCCGAAAACAGGTGGGCCGGGAACGTGGCAGATCCTTCGGCCTAAAAGGGAACCGGATGGCAGGGGCAAATGCAGGTACGGCGATTCGAGTCGGGGTTCCGATTCGAGGATTTGGAGCGAGGCAAGTTGAAATCTATGTTGGCGTTGTTTCAAGGATATGTATGATGTTATGAGAAGGGATGAGCACCTCGGTTGAGGTTACTTTTTCAAGGTGGTGGCACGATGCTTTGATGGTAGTGGAAAGCCAAAGATGAACGCAGCTGGGGATACAGCTCCTTCGCATCCTGTAATCAGTGGAGTGGAATGTTAATTTACTAGTAAGAAAGTGAAAAGAAAATAGAATTCGAAATGAAAAAGGTAGGTTGGTTGATGCTCAGAATAGCCATACGGCGTGATTGTTCCTGGGCGGTAGTTATTTCGAGGACGCCCATTTTCGATTGCCTGCAGTGAGAAAAGGTCGCTTCGGACCATTTTGATGATTGGAGGATGCGGTTGTACCTGAATCGGGACCAACAGTTTACATGATGACTGCATCGCAGCGTTGCAGTGCCGCGGAACAGGCCTGAGATAGATAGGTGACGGTAAACGTGGTCTGTACCTATGCTTGCTTCTCCTGTCACATGCGTCTGCTGATATGGCACTCGTAGGTGAGTGAGCATAGCATCGAGAAATCCTGATATTCACGCTTCTCAAGCTCCCCAGCATGAGTCTGACCCGGGTGAATAGAACAGTGAGCTGGTAACGCCAGATCTGTGGGCTTCTTGCACGACATGCGATTAGGGTTGTTTCACCGTTTGATCTTCGGCGGGGAGAATGATAATGGGCTGGATTTGTTTTCTCGCGGATCCGAACGAAACAAGATGTTTCTCTGTCCTTTCTTTGGCTGGCGGCAGAGAAAGACTGTGCCTGGCTGATAAGATGGCGGTTCCAGTTCCTGTTCCTGTTCCTCTTCGAAACTCGATTAAGATTAGATAACGCCAAATGGGCGGGAGACATATACCTAAAAACACTTTTGCTGCCCGTAAGTGGCTCGCTTCCGTTTCGAAACACACGGTTCGACGTGGTGGCCGTCCAAGGGCTGAACCGTCCCGAGAGCAAGCAGAAATTGAGAGAATTTTGCGAAGAGCCCCTCGATGGCTTGCAGTAGTTGCGCCTTGACGCCTCTTAGCCCGGGCACCGATCAAAAGATCCCGTGTCCTTCTGCAAGGTACCCTGAAGCTTCCACGCTTGTGAAAGCTGTGCCTGGACGAGCCCTGTTCGAGCCCTGTTCGTCCCAACTCTACCCTGGAAACCTACCTCCGAACCTTTCCAACCTTCCCAACCTTCCCAACCTTCCCACCCCTCTTGCCCATCTCGTCCTCCCAACCCAACTCCTACTCCATCCCAGCGTGACGCCATGTCACCTTGATCCAGAGCCCCTGCATGCTCTTTCTCTGCCTGCATTGTGAGATGAAAAGCCCAGAAGCCTTTCGTCTTTAGCGCTCCCACCTGGGCGGCCTCGAAAGGAAAGAGCAAGCCACCAGGAGGCCGTACGTGAAAGTCATCCCTATCGAGCACCCACACCACTTGACTTAAAAGTCACGGTCGCTCCCATCCTCTTGTTTTCTCTCCGCCTCTACATCGCAAACCTTCGCGTCTTTACAGTCCTTCCCATTGTCCCTTGCACTCTCTTTTGCTGCTGCTATTCATTCCTTTCCATCTGTTGATACAGATCTTCCATTCCTTCAACACACCAATCGAGTCCAGCTACTCTTGTGTGTCTTCCAATCACCGGATCCCCATCCCGTGATTCACAGCTTCGACAGCACCACCAGCACAGCAAAACCAGTACTCCCGGCGATACTTTATATTCCCGACCCAAATCTTCCCAAAACTACTTCTTCCTTCATCTAGTTCGATCTCCAGCAAGATGCTTTTCACAAAGACGACTGTCTTGGCTACGTTGGCCGGAGCCGCTTCCGCATACTCTTCTACCGGCCGCACTTTTGCAGTCAACCATTTCTATGGCAAGGGTCCTCTCACCCAGGGCCGCATGGATCCCATCGTCAGCCCTGGTGTACCCTCCAGCCACGTTCATGTTATTCAAGGTGGAAACGCCTTCGCCATGAATATGACCGACGATCAAGCTCTTGGCTCCACTTGCACATCCTCCTTAGTCAAGAATGACAAGAGCAACTACTGGACTCCCAGCTTGTACTTCCAAGATCCCAGCACTGGTGAGCTCGAGTCGGTCGACATGTTCTACATGAACGTGTACTACTTGTGAGTATCTCTCGCCAGCTATGTATGTGCATGCTAACCTGCTCCAGCTTCGAGGCTACTACCGACAAGATCACAGCATTCCAGCCCGGACACCGAATGGTCATTGGAAACCCAGAGCTCCGTACTCCTCCTGCTGCTCACACTATCGTCATCGATCTCGCCGACGGCACCCCTCAACCAGTTGAGTGGACGTGCCCCAGAACAAACACCAACTCTCCCTTGTACCCAACCAATTCTGATGGTCTTCACGGTGTTGGTATTCAGGACCCTGGAAATGGAGGAGCAGGTGTTGGATTTCCCGACCAGAATTGCGACGGTTATGCTTCCCCTCTTCGTGCCGACGTGCACTTTCCTTCATGCTTCAACCCTGCAGCAGGTCTTGACAACTACAAGGAGAACATGCAATACCCGACCAACGGCAACTGCCCTACGGGTTGGATCCACACTCCTCATCTCTTCTATGAGGTTTACTGGAACACCCCTGTCTTCGCTAGTCGATGGACTCCCGGCCAAGGCACTCAACCTTTCGTCCTCTCCAACGGAGATCCCACCGGATACTCCCTCCACGGCGATTTCATCTCTGGCTGGGATGTTGATACCCTCCAGCAAATCATTGACAACTGCAATGCTGGAGATGATGGTATGGACAAGTGCCCAGGTCTCATCGGTGGTCTAAACGATCCCTCAACTTCTTGCAACATCGCCAGTCCTGTCAATGAAGTTATAACGGGTACAATGAGTGCTCTGCCAGGTAACAACCCTATTACCGGCTGGGGTGTCAACGTTGGTAGCGGAACTGGAACTGGCTCCTCTTCCGTGGCCAGCTCAGCTCCTGAGGCAACGTCTACCTCTGCTCCAGTTGCCTCTTCCCCAGCGGCCTCTTCGCCGCAAGACTCCGCCACCGGCACATCTTCAGGTGTCGATGAAGTTCAAACCGTCTCTGTCATCCCAGTTGAGGCTACCTCGTCGGCATCATCGGTGCCTCAGTCTGAGCCCGCCACAACCTCTGCTCCATCTCTAGGCGAATCAGGAAATTCTAACACCATGGTGACATCCTACGTCTCCGAGACCACTGTCATCTGGACCACTGTCACTGCATCTGGCCCAGCTCAAACCTCAACTGGCAGCTCTGGTGTATCAGGCTGGTCTTACACTGGCTGTTACACTGATGACAACGCGCGTGTCCTCACTGGCATCAAGTTCGCGAATGTCGGACAACACGCAGTCACCAACACCAAGTGTATCGCGTACTGCGATGCTAGAGGCTATAGCATGGCCGGCACCGAGTACGGAGGACAATGCTTTTGCGGAAACCAGCTAGATGGCAGCTCTGCTACCAACGAGACCAACTGCAACATGCCTTGCGAGGGTGACAGCACACAGACTTGCGGGGGTAGCATGACTCTGAGCGTCTATACCAAGAGCGGCAGCACAAAGAAGCTGCGCTCTTTCGGTCGCCATCTCAACAGACATCTGCACAAGATCTCGGAATGAGATCTCACTTGATCTCGTTTTTCAATTCTTCCCCAATTGGGTCCTTTTTCAGAAAAACTTCTTTTCGATTCTTCACAGCTATGGTGTTGGCGAGAGCCATTTTACGGATTGCTTCTTCACTTCTTTTACATTCGAATGATGGCGCGACTGCACTTGCGGTTCACTGCGCCTTTGTAGGGGTTTACGATTGGCGGCATATATTCGGGCGGAACTGTATTTAGAGGCTTCGAAAACAATGGGAATGGATTGTAAAATATGATATGATGGATAGAGGGAGGGTGTTAGCATGGCGCCAATCAGAAATTGATAGCGGCGAATGCAAAACATGGCTGGTAAAGGCCGTTACGATCGTTACGAGAATGAAATGATATGACAAATGTTTGAGTGCGAGATGCTTTGAGTGATTTGTGGGGTTTGTAGTGAATGTTTTTGAAGTTAAACCAACATTCTTCGGTACGGAGCTTCAGGGGTACTGGTTTGGCTGTCGCCCCTTGGTGGTTGTGCGTGTACAGTAGGCCTCGGTTCCGTGTCAGGGGCTCGCTTATCTCGGACCTTCTCTGTAAAGTCACCTACCTCCCCCAGCCGAACGAGAGCTCCTTTTGCTAGAGTATTTATAGGGTTGGTATTGGCTGAAAAGAAAGTGCATTTCCCTGCTCTTAGGAGGCAAAACCCTATCGCGGTTCCGCAGAAGGCCGAGGTGATAGCCGCGTAAATGATGACAATGCAGCTGGAGGTGACGGCAATGGAAGGGCCGACAGTGGGGCGAGGTTGAATATGGAGGCTAATGGTGTAGACAGTTTGTAGAAAGAGAAAGAAGTGCGGGGGTGGTTGAAATGCTGAGGTTGGGGGAAGAGAAGTGAGGGGTGTTGGGGCTCTGATTAGGGGTGAACTTGGAGGACCTTGAGACTAAGGGGAAGGCTTATTCCCCATCTGTTGAAGATGAATTGACAGTTAATAAAACATACAAGCAGATAATCATTGAATTTTTAGTCCCCCATTCAATCGTTCACATGGAAACTCGCTTTTAGAGGTACGTAAAGTCACACAAATCACACGAGACAAATTTAGTTGAAGAAAAGAATATTTTGAGTTCAAGAATTGTATTAATCTATAGACACTATCTGAATACCTATCTACTGTTCAATATAATAACTCCAGCCCGCCGGGGTAGCCCCTGCTGTTCTCCTCGACTTCGGCAGAGGAACAACGACAGGCACAGACTTGCGCTGGACTATCATACACGGAGTGCCTCTCCGCAAACAACGAGGGCATGCAGTCTTATGGTCTGGATCCTTGTGCTTGTCGACATTGGGACCCAATCTAGCCAGTCTGCCATCCACACACCGACTGACTTCGGAGCCTCTGGGCCAGAAGCCCTTCTTCTTCTGCTCCCAGCCATCGATCATTGCAGCAACTGCTTCGTGAACTTTCGGATGCACATCTTTCATCCTAGGCCCGTCAGCCGGCTTCCCACTGACAAGATATTCAACCCTTTCAACAGTGTAAGCTGCAGTCGCCGTGGAAACCACTGAACTTGCCCGGGATGCCTGACCATCAAGCTCCATACGGCCGGCCTGCTCTGTGGCCGCACGTGCCTCTCTCGCCTCTGAATCGCTGGTAGCCGCCGATGCATGAGGATTGCCGAGGACCGCTGGATCAATTGGTATATGAGAGCGACTCTCCGGACGGTCAATATCCATGGATTGACGTGTAGACTCATCACGCTCAGGAGCCAGCAACTCAGTCGTGTCCACGCCTCTCTGCGTAGCAGGATCCTAGTCGACTCTCTTCTCGCCAATGCTTCGGTAGGAGCCGGATCTCGAGTCGACTCTCGCCTCTCAATTGCTCTCACAGGGGACGGATCCTGAGCCGACGCACGTCTCTCCATTGCCTTCGAAGGGGCAGGATTCTGGCAAACTCTCTATTTTGATAAAAGCTATGTAGAGTAAAACTACACAGGCTAAGCTTGCATAGTGGTTATATGGGACAATGCAGAGCAAAAGAAGACAATATAAAGTAGCAAGCGCGGAGAATGGGAATAGGAGGAGGTAGGCAAAAGCAAGATGAACTCTCTCAAGTCAACCCAAGAATCCGAAAGATACTTTAGGTTCAAAGTTTCTATGAGATCAAAAATGCTGTGGAGTCAGAAGTATTTTAGACACAAAAATCCCTTGAGGTCTAAAAATCTCAGGCTGTTGCTCTAGTCTCGGTGCTTCGTTTCTTGCGAATACTTGAGCTGATGATGCAGTGCCGCTCTGCCTTCCTACCCTTGCCGCTTTACCTTTCCTGCACAAAAACGCGCACAACTCTTCCGCAAAAAGCCGGCTGTCCCGGACTTAAGCTGGCATTCCCCCACTTGGAATGCTGCTTATGAGAGCTGAATGGGTTTTGTTTATAAGCTGGCGGTTCGCTGATTTGTTTTGCTGTGAAGTTTTTCTCTGCTTGAATTTTCGCTGTGAGGTTTCATCTGTTTGAATGTTCGCTACTCTTGTTCGAAGATCTTGGCCGATTTCCTCATGGTCCGATTGGATCCAGATATATCCTCGACTTCGTCATGGCTTTGCAGCTTTTGGAGAATGTTTACAGCAGACTGCAGTTGTAATTGGAGCACCGTGGAAGAGACAGAGTGTGTGACAGCAGGTAGGAAGGGCTCGATCACGGTAGGACCATTCCCAACCAAGAAGTATATTATCATAGCATAAGTCTGTCATTTTCCTGTATCATGCTATATCTATCCTTTTTACGATGACTGGCCTGGTATCTATCGTATTCATTCAAAAGCAGCAGCCAAAGCTACTTATCCATATCGAGCAGACACGACAGCAGGGAAAGACAGCAGATCCTCCATATGCACAGTTCGATTTCGAATACGAAACCAGTCGAGTCGAGCCTAGAAACCCGAGATGGAACGCCAGAACACCAGACGATGGGTATGAGAAGCTGCAAGCAAGCGCTTGGATTATTTACGAGAAGGGGTCGAGAGAAAGTAAGGTCGTTGATGTTCGTCAGATCCTATGAAACTGGAGGCGCAGGATAGAGTCGATATTGAAGAGGAAGCGGTCAAAGACTAGGCACATATCAGCATCTGCGAAGCACACAAGATCGACATACATACCTTCACGTCGAGCCAATTGGAACATTAGCGCCTCCCTTGCCGAAAGCCCCTGTCCCAAGCCGCTTGCTCATACCAATTCCGAGACCAGTTGCGAGACCGATGACTATAAGGAGGATTAGGATCTCGATGATGATCTTGTTCCTCTTGCTGAGGGCTGCCCAAGCTCCGCACCGAGCACGCTGCAGCTTCGCCTGCTTCTTCTGCTTCTTGAGCTGGTCACGTCCAGGCCACTAGATGGGTCAGCATATGCATATATAATGGAGGTTTAGTCCTTACAGCAGGATCAACAGTACGGCAGACCTTGGACGTTCGACTATTAGTCTTCTCCTTCGTCAACGCCTGAGCCTCGAGGTCGCATCCGTTCTCGAAGGATGTGTGCACCACATTGATATCCTGCTTCGACAACGATTGAGCGGCGTGCAGATCAGAGAATGGCGACTTCTCATCGTGTGCGGTTGCGGGAGGAGTAACAGTATATGTTGAATCGACATCTCGAATGGTGGAAAGCACATTGACTTGTTGGCCGGAGAATTGTCGAGTAGGAGCAGGTCGTTGGACGGTCAAGCCGGAGGGTGGCTTCTCCTCTGAAGATGAAGCCATATTTGCTGGTTGTTCTGCGAAGGTTGAGAAAGTTTTGTAGAAGGATCGTCGTGCGGATAAAGTGCTTGCGTATACGAGTATCGAGTGAGGCGGGAACGAAACAACTTAAGTTGGACGAATTGTGGGATATCGACTACTAATCTGCGCCGCAGAATTGCTCTCCACAGAACTTTAACCCTACACCGTGAAATGAAGTCGTTATGATATCGTGGGAATCAAA
The DNA here is from genome assembly GCA_001625345.1 of Cairneyella variabilis. Classification (NCBI taxonomy): domain Eukaryota; kingdom Fungi; phylum Ascomycota; class Leotiomycetes; order Helotiales; genus Cairneyella; species Cairneyella variabilis. The sequence goes on along the minus strand of AYLM01003371.1, from coordinate 13,146 downwards.
GGAGTGATTGTCTCCTGAGGAGTCCCTGTCAGTCGTGTTGCGCTTGACTCGCCAAAACCAGCCCAAATCCAGGAACAATTAAGTCCTGAACAATCCCAATGAAGTGAAAGAACCCTGTCGTCCTCGAATTGAAGTTGCAGAGCAGAGGATCGAAGGTCAGGAGAGAGCTGGACAGAGAACAAAGCTCAAGGTCGACGAACCTCCTCAACGTACCTTGATGCAATCTCGCGGGTGTCTCAACCCTCAGATCCCTTCCAGTTCCTATCTCGCTTACGTGCGCTGGTTCTCTGTTCCTTGGCGGCGGAGACTAGAGGATCCTATCGAATCTGCTGATTGCAATCTCGATTTCGAGAATGACACTCAATTAACTCTGAAATCAAAAAGTCTCGAGCTTTGGACAACTGAATACAGAGTTTGAATCCTTATGTCTCAAGTGCCTGGCTATAGACAAGACAATGAGCGCATGCTAACGATAGATTGGCTGCACAAGCCTCGAGGCACGCCCCAACCTTTTTCGGGGAGCCAACCAGGCGAACAGACGGGAGTGCAGACCTAGCAGAGGCAAAATCCAATATTTTCAGCAGATCTAAAGCTCTACGAGGCTTCCTCCGCATTCCCCTGTCTACATGAGTAGCATGAATAGTGCGCACTGTACGGATAGAGGTCATGAACACGATTGTCCCCTGTCTTAGCATCAATTTGACTAATTATTGCGCAAACTCGCACATGATGACACCGAATGAGCTGCCAGGCATGACAGAAGCATTTCTATCCGCTTTGTACAGATGATGATAATAGAGGGGTTGGTTTGAATAGTTGTTTTAGGAGGGAATCCTATGATTCAGTCACACTCATTATTCACAGCCCTCTCCGTCCCGCACGGGAATTCTCCATGTGCTTTTGACGAACACCGCAGCATGCATGCACAGATTCGATAGCTGTGATACTCGAAGCCTTATCACCCAAAAAGTTCCTGAAGCAAAGCATCTCGATCGCTTACACCTGCACCCTAAAAACTGCGCCAGCCTTCACAAGCGGTAATCGACCGAACCAAGCACTTAGAGTTTGCCGCCGTTGCTGAACTTACCTTGTGCCTGTGCGGTCCCTTAACTGCATTAATCGTAGGCCCGGGTGAATCCATGTCGCTAGGAATCTGGAGCCTTTGAGCCTGAAAGATTCGGCGGGAAAGGCGACGAGGTGGTGCTGGGAGGATGCATGAACACGACCGAGGCCGTGGCAAAGGCGGCTGCATTACCCGAGAGGATGGATGATTTTGGAAAAGGTCCCGAAAGATAGGAGCTGAAGGCGAGTGGACGGCGTGGGCGTGCGGAGTGTGCCTGGACTCGTCACTGCTGCAGAAGTGTATCTTGAATATCTTCGTACTTTCGTACGCTTTTCGTATGAGATGCATATCAGACTATCCAAACACTTGCTTTATCAAGCTCTCTTGGCAGCCTTGGTTCTCCTCGCAGTTCGCAGGACTGCGATCCATGACGGCAATGGCCTGGTTGGGCGTTTGTCCTCCATTGTTTTAAACGAATCAATTATTGAAACCGCCAAAACAAGTATCGCCGGCATCCAATACCTTCTCGCGATCCCGTAAATCCTCGAATTCGTACTAACCGTCTCGATGGTGTTTCGAGAAAGACCAGCCAGAATCAAACTCTGGAGAAACAAATCCACTTTGAAGGTTGGGGGCATCTTGGGAAACGCCCCGCAGATTTGGGATGCAGCTAGCTGATAAGGTACGAAGTACGTGTAGAGGCATTCCGAGAGGCGTTCTGGAAGGGCTCTGTAACTTGGCTAGATCTGCACTTGAGACTTTTGGTGGAATCGTTGCATTATGGGGCCTTATCTTCTCGATGAAATGCTCGGGGCGTCGATGTGTCTGCTTTTGGCAGGTGGGCTGATGATGGAGGATGCAGAGTTAAGGGGCAGCGAGAGGGTTACATTCACTTGACTCGTACGTCATTAGAGTATAGATGAGAGAACAAAAGCATCAGCTGTTGAAGTTTCTTTTCCGATCAATTGGCCAGAGAACGGCAAGCACGAGTTAGAGATTTTTGAATCACGTGTAGTTCTTCAACTCCAGAGTTTTTGTTGCACGTCGCAAAAGTTTTGATCTGAACTGCACTCGTGGTGGGTGTTGATCACTTCTTTATTCGTGAAGGTGCTTGCAGGGGTTGCACATGGCTCGATTGGGATGCCCAGCCAGTAGGGAGACAAGAGGGCGATTCACGTGACCCAAAAATTAGCCAAGGAGATCTAAGTGAACATAACAGGCCCTAAGGGAGTCAATATGGCTGCAAGAAACATTTGAAGCAGTCAGTGGAAGCGTAGCCGTTCACATTGGATAGATACATCTGATCAGCATGGGAAATTAGTCACGGAGAATGAAGCGCAGTCATATCGTTGGCATGTAATTGCAAAGCAGATGATCCGTATTATGGATTATACATTCTGGTATATAAGTGCAGCCTTTTCATCTTGATCATAGTTGCATCGAAGACACCCATAAATGAGTGCCGTATCTTCATTATTCATCCTCAACTCATCCCTCAGTTCCCCCCGCTCACATGGTCATCGACCCCTTCGAGTTCAAGAACTCGTTGTAGGCACCAGTGGTATTGTAGTGGAAATTGATGCCATGGCCACTGTTCGGCTGGACGACCGCGGAAAAGTTCGCCATCGGACTCTGGGGAAGTTCATCTTGCCATCACGGGGATGGATGCGGCGACACCACCAGTGGTGAGGAAGTTGCTTCCGCAGTATGGGAGATCGGCGTCTACAAAAATGTTAGTTAGACAGCTATGAAGGGGGAGTGAATGCGCCTCCACTGATGACCATGACGTTCCAGCAAAGTTGTTCATCATTGGCACAGAGCCAAGCGTGAATAGCTCACCAACCGTCACAGGCTGCTTGGTCTTCTCGGCAAGAGTGAGAATGGCAGGACCACAGTTGTGATGCTTGAAGAAGATACTGGGATACATGTTGACAAGAAAGTAGGTCTGCGTGGATCCGAAGGAATGTCCAACGTGGACGACCTTCGCGAAAGCGTGGTTGACGCCAGGGAATGTGCCATTTCGGAGCATCTCTGTAAGCTGAACTGTTGCTGCGATTTCGAGGAAGCTCTGAATCTCGTTCAAAGGTTCGCCGTGGGAAGAGTTGCCAATGCCGAGACGGTCGAAGGAAAGTGTGCAGTATTTGTATTTGCCGGTAGCAATGTCGACGTAATTGTAATTGTAGTTGTTGAAGACAATTCCCAGTAGCTGCCCAAAATCAGCTGATGCTCATTTCAAGGATCTCTCGACTTACGGCTTGTCAAAGCCAATTCCGTTGGTCAGAACCTGGACTGTGGGATTCTTGGAGGACTCGTTTGATGGCACACAGAATTGAGTGATGATGCAGTAGGTCTTCTGTTGGTAGCACAACCAAAAAGTGCAATATTCGAGAACTTCTGGCCTTGACGGGTTTGGTTGAAGACGAAGTCGGTGGCCTTGAGATTTGCCTGTGCAAATATGAGAAGTTTAGAAAGAAGAAATGGTCCCGCCGTTCCAAACTCAAGGTCAGCGAGCCATTGGATTGCTTAGGACCATCTCATCACATGCGCAATAATGTCAAGCTAACAGCTGCGATTGGGAAGTTGTGAAAGTCACATATATGATGCGTGAATCATCCGCGCTTTGGTAGAGAATCGTCGAAGTTGCAATTCTATCGCACCCCGAGGTCTATCTATATGTCACATCTGCATTCCATGTTAGTAGCGGTGAATATAAGCTCAACTCGACCCACGAGAAGAGCACTAGTGACGAGGACTAGAAACGGCAAGAAAATGAGGCCCATATCGTGGCTTTTTTCGAGTACGCGAAAGTCTGAACTCCCTCGAGAGGACCACGCTCCCAGCATTGAGACTACTCCCCTGATAGCCCATCACGAGCTCTCAGCTCGGGAGTCCCAGTCGTGGGTAGCTGAAGGTGGACGACGATGGTCTTTGAAGTGAGAATCAACTCCCCGGTTGCGGACCAAATTGCTGCTTGTAAGTGTGCTTGCTGAAGCGTGAGGGTCGACTGCAAGAGCAATGTTGTTATTTGTAGAACCTCGGTGGTTCTTTGAAGACTCTCGAGCAGGGAAGAAATTGTGGGAGCGTGGGAAAAGCTGGGTTCTGAAAAGGGCGTTTGGTCTTGCTGGTAAGAGTTGCTGGTGTCCATCTTGGAGCTTGCTGTATCTGTGTGCATATAACCATGTGTGAAAAGGGTGGGGATATTTGACAGAAAGACGACGTTGAGAAGTATGAAACCATGGTGATGTGGAAAAGAAGTGGAGGGAGAATACAATTTATATGCGAGAGTTGAGGCTCTGTGAATAATAAAAGACAAAGTCCATGGTCATGAACGGGAATTTGCAAACAGTCAGATGAACCGACTTGATTCACATGAGGCTGCCAAAGGTAAATATTCCACACTTGACCTTGGAGAATTTGCATTCGAAGGATGAAAATACAAGGTAATGGTCGGAAGGGAGCGCTGCAGCATCTGCGACCTGTCTTTCCTTAAGGCAGGTGAATAAGATCCCAAGTAACTGCAATATTCTTCTTTTCCGCCATGGAAGACGGTGAAAAGGGAGATCCTCGAAGCGACTCAAGAGATACGGTCACATGATATATTGAGTTAACCTGAACCGGTCTAGCTTCAGGTCCCGCAAACACAAAAGCTCCAAATTTTCCGCATCACCGAAACTTTCCTCTTCATCAAAAAGTAAGGGAGCCAGCCACGACCTCTACCTCAATTTCACAATAGTAGTGTGTTGCCAGCACTCTCTGAGTGTGAGGCTTTCGAGATGAACAAATCCTCGATAGGAAGTTTGTTTCCCGTGTGTCTTCTTTGTTGAGGGCGAGGGGATTCGAATGTCGATGACGGGAGACAGATCGCTGTCACAGCGAAGGCAGATTACGAAACTACGAAGCATGAGAGCGGATACATACATGCATACTGGGGGCTAGTACTGGATATGGGGACAGCGTAGGTACTTGAATTTGGAGGCTGTGTTGCACGTGGCGTTGGTCGTTGTCTTTCCTCCAATGATAGAAGCATTGATTTGACAGAACAGTTGTCCGCTGGCTCTCCTCATAGCTCTACGGTCATCGGATTGTATTATTTAATAAGGAATTTGTATTCAAGCACCCTGATTACATTCCGATTTTGAGGCTCCCAACAATCGTTACTTCAATGGTCAAGCTCCTCGTCCCGAATATTACTCCAAGAAACCATATCTGCTGCCGGCGTGCTAGTTACCCGCGGCCTAATCGACTTCCGCATCTCCTGATTTTCGTCCCCAGGCGTTTTCATTACATCTCCGAAAGAGCCTTCCGTACGCCTACGCTTCGGCGTAGGTGGTGGAGAGTCCTCGAAGTCATATATATCCTTCCTCACAGGGTGCCCATGGTTCCGATCCGCTAAAGGCTTGCCACTCAATGGCCTTGTTCCAGGTGAAGCAGTGATCGGTCCAGGGCGTTTGAGGGTCTTCGTGTTGGGATCATGGCGCCATCCGTTCTGCTGGACAGTCCAACCACCAACATTTACCTGAGAGTTGTCAGCAGGAGTTGAAAGAAAGAGTATATATTTGCGTACTTCTCCCACTTCTCTTGGAGCGCTTGTTGGCCCAACCACGGATGCTGACGAGTTGGGCTTGTGAGATTCCAGACAGTTCGGTGTTGCGAGTTGCTCTCTGCCTTCCTTCATAATCTGTCTTATCTTTTTGAGCTTCGTCGCCCTTAGGTTTTCGTCTGGCCACCAGCCCGGGCACTCGTAATTGCATTTCAACCGAAACTTCACACAATCTGCGCAGCGAGGCTTTCCCTCAGGACATTTCCTCTTCCGCAGGAGACAGGTCCAACAGCCTAACGGGTCAGCATTTAGCTCCCTAAGATGGCTATGAAGAATCAAACTTGCCTCCAGTACTGCGAAGTTCTCCCTTGCCTCCTTTGGAGGTTTCCAGCATTCCCTCTCGTGGTGTTGGACCAGGCCCTGATGCAATCCTCTTATCAGGGGACATGGGTGATCTACCTTGTGGTCTGCGGGCCTCGCCATTGCTAGGCTTTGTCGAATCGTCCTGCCCAGGGACAATTTTATGACCCCCCTCGTCAAAGCCAAAGCTTTGTGCTAGGCTTTGTGAGATAGCGAGAGGTGTGAACAGAGCCTCACTACGTACTGGGGAGGACAGAAACGCCACGCTCGACTTCGTTCTTTTCTTGATAAGTTTTGATGACCATACTTTGATCCAGTATCTTGTGTGGGTCTCCGTCGCTTTCATCTCAATTGAATATCGGAGAATCTTGTAGAATGCACCTCTGTCCTCGCTCCATTCTTGGTCGAGGTCGTCAATCGCTATGCCGTCTTGTCCTGAAATTGGTGCCAGAGGAGTCCAAGTCATCACATCTACTCTATTTGGCGGTGGAACTATCACAGTTTAGCAAGTGCAAGTCCAAAGTTCAAGGGTCAGCTTACTTGGGTCGCCACGCATGTTCAACCAAGTGCCGTTCTCGGTCCACGCGGCCCACTCGTCCTTGCCCGGTTTGTAGTCAAAGGTTAGTATGGTCTCGCTGAACCGAACTTCCCCAGAATGTTGCTCGATGTAGCGTGTTCTGGCGTCTTTAGCCTGTGACTCTGATTCGACATGGTGTTCAGATCGTGCTTCGTCGCCCTAGAAGGCGTTAATTAATCGGGGGGGACTCAGTGTTCGCCTCGCAGATTCTGCTCACCTTCTTGACCAGCCACTGCGCAGTCCAGAAGTATTCCTTTCCGTCATAGTCCCCAGTTTTGGTATGGAGAGAGGGGTAAATGCTAGACCGGCGGATTTCGGGTGTTACCTCTATCAAAGTGGGAACGGCCGTACTATGAGTGATGGGGAATTTCGTCAAGAAGTCCTCATCTATTCGAGACAGGACGCCCCCGGTGACAACGTGCCTTTTACTAAAATTTTGTGAGGACATTCGATGCAGCGACAAGGAGGGGATTCTTACTCTTTTGACGGCTCTCGTACTTCCAGCTGCTTGAATTTGCTTCTCACAGTGTCCAGTACATGACGATTTGCGAATAAGCCACCACCAAGGACCAGGTACTATTTACTGACAGTCAGCAAATACCATAAATGAATATCGCTGAGGTATGTAATACATCTACAGGTGGCCCCAGATCAATCTGCCTTTGAATTCCCTCGACGAGCTTTCTGACGCATGGTTCGAAGCAACTAGCAATCTCATCGCTAAAAATTCATTGGTAAGTCACGGTTGTGAAGCGAGGCTTTCTACTTACTACGAGAAATTTTTGTAACCATCCCTTGCCCCAGGCAAATCGAAACTTGCAGCTATTTTTGTGGGGGGGTCTGTTCCGAAGCCCAGCTTCTGATTAGCATCAAACTCTCGCCTTATTCGGTCGATTTCTCGAGCGCGGTTTGGGAAATTGAGGGGTATCTTCGCGCTTAAAATTTTCTCAAACGCATCGGAAATTGTTTCTGATCCGCAAATAAGGCCTTGCCAAAAAGTTAGTCTCATATTGAATTGGATGAGGTATGCTGCGCGTACTTTCACTTGCGAATTCTTGGGTAAATCCGAGTGGGTCAAGTCGATCAAGAAGAAATCGCACAAGACACTGCTAATGTAAGTATTTTGCCAATACAAAGTTGATTTTCACATACGCAAGTGCCCCCTCCCCCGTCCCCAACCAAGTATCTCTTTCCTACCTTACGCTTGATCAGTCTCGGCAATCATCGAGGAGGGGATTAATTACTTACCACCCAGTCTCGTGAGGCCCTGCCTGAATGAACCCACGAACGAAACATTGCCGCAGGCTCTGATTCAAGGAAAACTTGGGTTGAAGAAATTGGCCCTTGAACAAACGCCTGTCGGACTTTCTCATGGGCTATTGTTGAACGGCCGGGTGGGACCGTTATGACAATCTCGAGATCAAGCTTTTCAAAATGGTCATAGGTGTTTCGAAGGTAGCACTTCTTACCATTCTTCTCGCAGGTCAATTCATCCAGGACAATCTTAGCCCAGTCTCGCAGAAGGTCATCCACAGTTTTTCTCACTGATTTCAGCTGTGATTGAAGGCTAGCTTGTATAGCTTGTATGGCAGCGTCGTTTTGATGTTCATGCAGTAGCAATTTCCAGAGCCGAATGTGACGACCGGGATTGAAAGACTTGTCCTTGAAGAGCATTTCAAGAGCATTACCTGTGACTGGGATCGTCTGCGCAGCATCTTCTTTGTAGTACAGCCCTGTCGTTGGGTAATATCTACCGCTCTGGTAAGCGTTGAACCAGTCCTGGTATAGTGTTACCTCCGGGCGGTGGACTGGTGCTTGAGAGTTCTGTAATTGATAGAGGACCTCGGCTATAGAAACTGCACATCGAGTTGTTCCAATGTCGATCCCGATTATCAGTCTTCCTATGGACCTGTCAGGTAGCTCTACTTCTGGCTGGAGGCCTCCCGATCCGTTTCTCTTCAAGCTGGATGACGATGTGCGGGGTTTAGTGGAGGATCCTCGAAGCGATGGAGGTAAAGCATCACGAGAACCTTTGAGAGAGTCAATGATGCCTCTGGAGAATGGTTGGGACAATTACTTCTTCCGCCGCGGATAGCCTTGCCGCTGCCCCTAAAGGAATGCATATTCGATGATTATTTCCTCTATCTTACACAGGCTGCCGTGAGGCTTAGATGCTCGAAAATTAATGCGAGGACGTTGAGCGCGTCAATCCTGATTTTTGGACGCGGTCAACGCGCTATTAGGCAACTGCATGTAGAGGGCAATCTGAGAATCTTGGAGAAACAAAAGGAAATTGCTTGTTAAAAATAGAGAGATATTCTGGGTATGCCTGTTGGTAATACGGCAGCCCAAGCCCAAAGGCGCCGCCAACAGGCAGCGAGCCCCCCGGAACAAGGCTACAATAGCCAATCGGGGAGCTCCTAATGCTTCCAACCGAAACGCGTCCTTTCTGTCACCTCTCAATTGTTGATCTTTAAGGCAAAGCGGATAGCCACTGATTTTCAAAAGGAAGGAATTAAATCAACTTCTCCAGAATCCTTTCTTGCATTTGTAAACCGAAAGAATCTCAACAGCGGGAGACTGCCTGTATCTCAAAATCTCCCAGTCGTGAACACAGATCATGATGTCTACATCTTCCGAATCTTGGAGCCCACTAGCGGACAAACGTCTTCCCAGCGATAATACTGTCCAAAGCACGAGACGAAATGATTCTGGAGATAGCCCACTCTCTCAAAGACCGGGTACTAGCCATGCTACTGCCACAATAGATGATTCTGCTTTATCGAGTCTCAGCTCATCCAACACAGATGACACTTTTGGAATCAAGGACGAATTGCACGAAACAGGATCGAATAATTCAAATAAGGAATTAACCATGGAAAGGGATATGTCTACTACAGAACCCTCGCGCGAGTTCATATTGGAAACAGCTATCAGCTATCCAATACGAATACGCCACGAAACGCTACCAAAGCACTTTGACAGCAATGGTCGACTGCGAAACCCGTGGAGATATGATTTGAAGGCCGAGCTTGAAGAACTTGAACAGCAGACGAGGAAAGCCGCGGAAGAAGGCGGGTGGATGGAAGGGGCTGAAATTGGCCGACTTTCGTCATCGGAAAGCTTCCCGAATGAAAACCCTTCGGATGAGCTGATCTTCGAAGTAGCTCGCTATGTCTTCCCAGCTCACAAACGCCGAGAGTATCTACCGAAGCATTTCGATCCCAAGGGGAGACTGCGTAATCCTCTGAAAGGGGAGTGGGGTGCGAAACTGAGCGCGATACGGCGGGAAGCCAAACAGCTTGGTATCAAGACAGACCCCAGATTCGCTAGCAAGGCAGAGTCATTGCTACTTGATACAAAAAACCTCTCTCTTGCACGGGACCGCCTCGACACTCCGCATCTGTGTCCGCAGACTGGTGGGGACGATGGTAACCCGAGGGTTATGTTAAGAAACCCGCCCGCATCTCGAGCCACAATGGCTTCAAGCGATGACGCACGCATTCAAACCATCGGAACTATGGACAGTAAGGGTTTGATTGGTCCATCCCAAGCCCGAATCAGTGTCTCCATCCCGTCATCGACGCATCGGAATAAGAAGAAAACCGACTCTATCAACTGCAGGAAGCTCAAGCGCGTCCGCATGGGATCGAAGAGGGGTCGCCTTTCACAAAATGACTCGGACGCTCGACAGACTCAGCCTAACCTGAAGTCTCCGCAAGATTTCCAGACTCACCCAAGCTCCTTGATTGAAAGCCCCGCACCTGAGCAAAGGCGCAACCGAGACGTCGAATTGGCAGATTCAACAGAGCGACGGTCGAGAAGTCCTCCCTCCCAGACGGAACAAACGAGGGAAAGGGCTTCAGACAATTCCCCAGCTGTGCGAGGGAAGCCTCCAAGACAACGAGCTAAGTTGTCTGGAGCATTGACAAGTGGCGAGCTTAATACTGCGACGTCGACTGTACATCAAAGCGTGCAGCGGTGCCTCCTTAGTAAAATGTGCGAGACATGCCATACAAATGATTGCGCATGCATCATTGCTCCTGCGAGTGAAGAGGAAATCTTGTGCAGCAGTCCTGCATGTGACAGACACCGATTTACCCGATCCCATCTGGAACAGCAGTACGAAATTCAAATGCAGGAAGCTCAAGACACGTTGGGAAATCAGGGTTTCTGGTTCTGTCCCGAATGCTTGAAAAAAATTGGGAAAATGATAAATGACCGTCAGGCAACGAGAATGGAACGTGCAACTAAGTTCCCAGAATTCGGCAAAACTTGGCTCGAAGACGAAGAGTTCAGCCGGCCTTTGAAGCAGCTTTCTAGCTTGTTTTCGCAGTACTCCGCGACGGTTTGCAGTAGAACTTGGCCAGTGTGCGAACGACCCGGCGTTCTGGAGCTGCCATTCATTCGGCGCGAAATGCTAACTCCGTCCGAGGAAAATGCTCCTTTGATTGAAACGCTGCGGAAGGTGCTCAACATCCATGAGGGAATCTCTATCATGGGCAAAATATCGCGCTTGCATATAGAGCCAGAGAAGTCCATCTGGCTCAAAAGCGTTCTCGCGTTTCTCGTCGGTGATTTCATATTCAATTCTGACACGCCGTTTGAAGATCCTTCAACTTGGCTAAGCGGCCTCGAATATGGTGAGTGAATTTTCGGATTGCGTACGGCTTGGCTCCGCAAACTGACTTGGTTGAAGTTGGTTATTCCCCGGATACGGTGGACGTGTTCTTGCAGGACAATCGGCTTCGGACGCTGAGAGACAGGCCCAAGGAGTTCGTGGATCGTCTGGCCGAACGGCGGGAAGCGTTCGTAAAGAAGCTCAGCCAGGTAATGTTCCCGCTTGCCGACAACGACAGCGACATCCACGATTTCCATGTGTCGATTGCGAGCCTTGCCGAAACAGTCAATCTCAATGTTCTGGCGTACAAGGGGGAGTACAAGTTGATCAGACCAAACATCGGCGAAGCGTTCCAGTCTGAACTCCATGTGCCCGACGACCCAGAATTCGATGCATCAATTTCCAGTGCAGAAAATCTGGATGGCAGTTCAATTCTTCTGACGACTATGATCGGCATCAAGTTCAGACTACCAGGACAACCATGGAGGACATGTTCTCCAGCAAAGGTCCGGCTCTGGAGACCGACCACAGATACACCGGTACTGAACGCTTCAGCATCGAAAAAAGCAGGTCCAAAGAAGCGTCGTTTCGCAGATACTGCATAAGTTTGGCCAACATGATCGCAGAATCAAAGAAGAGACAGGAAGTAAAGAGGGAACAAGATCGCAAAGTTTTTTAAAGTGCCGTGGGAGACCAAATGTTTTCTAGTTGAAGCGAGAATTTATTTTTGGTTGTCAAGATTGTCAAGATGATGCTTAGTCAGCGAGTGGATATTATCACTTGATTGCATAGTGGAAAACTCTGATCATCTATCTATCTTCTATCTATCTATTCTTTCTATCTAGTCTTATACTGACTTATCTTCCATGAAAAACACGGACCGTGAAAAAGGCGGACCGCACGTGATCGGAGCTTAATTTTTCCACCCCGTAGAACACTAAAAATTAAACAAGGCATACGCAGAAGTAGATTATCCTATAAACCGTGAGTTTAGAGCCCCTTTATAAGAGTAATAACTGATAGATTTAGGTCTCTTATGCACTAAATATAAGTGTTTTCGCTCGATCCAAGACTACCCTTTCAATTACACGGGCTACCGCGCACGCACGTATAAATTCTATAAAGATCGACGAGATATTTAAGTAAAAACGAAGGCGCGAAGCTCTCACGGACGCGAACGAGTTTATAAATGGGTCTACGAATGCCACGGACAAGTACGAAGCCACAATAGATGAGTTTACGGATAAGGTTGCGGACGAGTTTCCAGAAGCTATGGATAGGCATAAGGGTGTGGACGAGTTTCCGAAAGCTACAGATAGGCACGAGTATTGCTCGAGTTGTAATCAAGCGCGGCTAAAGGAGGCTTTTAGCAGGTTTCTAACTTGCGATATATGCCGAAAGAAGAAGAGGAAGAGTGATAAGAAGAAGAGAGAGGAGGGACGGAAAGCAAACGAGAAGTTGCAAGTTTCTCGAGAAGATATTGCTCGCTCTTTAAAGATTTAGCAAGTTCAATACGGGGAGATGCAAATACGGGCGGTTTTAAACCCTTACGGGCTAAGGAGGGTTTGTTTTACCTCCTTACGTCCGTTAACGGTTAAAGACTACTTAGAGGAACCACGGGTTCTCACTTACAAACAAGAAAAAGATCTCTGACAATAGTATAAGGCAATTAGAGAGCAAGAGCTTTTCCCTACATACGATAAGGTACAAGGAGAAATCCAAGCTGTCACGGCTCTGGAATCAGGGCTCTGCGAAGAGTATTGTAGAATCAGGTCTATTTGACGATTCTAAACTAAGGAAAGAAGAAAGGAAAGATTGAGGGCAAAGCCTCAGACTAAATACACAACTAATGTCTGCCTAGCCCGCTCTCTTCCAGCGCGGTCTAGAACGTTCCCCTATTCTGCAGTTCAGCTAGCTCAGCGAGGCGGTAACAGTAAGCTAAGAGCTAACCGTGACACAAGCTATAAGGGCAAAATTCTGTCAGA